>JAATLQ010038242.1:0-31485 GCA_013421005.1 Heliconius erato x Heliconius himera
ATATATAACGCCAATGATTAAAATGTATTGACATCAGCGCGTCATCTAAACACAATATAAAGTTTTATAAACTATGAACTCACAATCAGAATTTACTTTCTAAATACATATACAGTAATACCCCGGACTTACGCGGTAGGTGGGACCGAGCGAAGCGAATTCGCGTAAGTCGGGGTTCAACTTTGCATATAAAATTTCTTTAATCAGGACCAGAGTTTAAAAAAAAACATAATTTAGAAGAAAAATGTTTAATAAAGTGTAGGATAATAAAAAAAATTACATTGTTATGTAAGTAACCTAAACCGGAATTATTTTGAGCTGGAAGGCTTCATATATTCTAACAATGTTGCCTGTTTTAATTATATTTAGTTTTCACTCCAAAGATAGTGTTTTCTTTTCTTGTTATGCTCAAATGACTCATTTTTCGTTCTTTTAGACGTTATAATTAGAGATTATAAGTAAAATGCATTGCGCACGTAAAACAATTTCACGCGGAACATGTTTAAACCTGTCGCAAACTGAAAACTGAGTGTGCAGAGCAAGAGAGCCGATGCGCGGCAATAAAAATGAAAAACCGTGTATCGCCGAATTCGCGTAAAACGGGGTAGCGTACGTTTACTTTCTTCTTTTAAATTGTGGTTAAATACAATAATCGTAATTTAATTATGTCAAATTTCTATTAACCGACTTCTTAAAAGAGGAGGTCATCAATTCGACTGTATTTTTTATCCTTGTTACCTCAGAACTTTTGACTGTGTGAACCGATTTTGATGATTCTTTTTTTATTTGGAAACTAGTGCGTCCCGTGTAGTCCTATTTTAATTTAGTTCATTTCCGACAATGGTATCTATGAAAAAATCATATAAATCTCAAATTTACATTATGTATGTGCCGACAAATGGACTAATATCTCAATATCAACTCAACCGATTTTAATGATTCTTTTTTTATTAGAAAGGGTACACATAAAGGGTAGTTTGGTGAAAGTTTGGTTAAGTTCAAAGTATGAAATCCGATTGAAATTGAAGAAGTCGATTTTTTTTATTAAAAAATGTAATTATGTTATTTTTTCTGGTAAAATTTCTTTGTACTCTATGATAAAAACTATTTTATAAGTTGCATTAGGTTTTGAACTATTACCATGCTAAAAATAAATTAATTTCACAGAGTAGTTATCGGTATTTTAAGTAATTTACATTTTTCAGTTTTTATTTTTTTTAAATAAAACTATAATGAAATTCGGAATGAAACCCAAAAAAAATGTACCTTGAGACCCTAGGCTAATACCATGCAAAAATTCATCAATTTCTGTCCAGTAGTTTTTGCGTGATTGATGAACAAACAAACAGACAGACAGACAGACAGACAGACAAACAAGAATTCTGTTGAGTGGTTTTTTAGGTTCTATAATCGACATATAAACCGACCTAATTTTTATTTTTTTTATATCTTTCATGTACAGAATTGACTTTTCTATCCTTTTATTATATATAGAGACTATTCTTTTAAAATTTTTACATTTTATCATACATTTTTAAAACCCTCCATTTACACGAGCACCCTACCAGGTCAAGTTTATGAATAAATTATTGCGACCTTCTATACTAAAGTCAAAGAGTGAATGAAAGCATGATAAAGTACTAGAGAGTCAATATGTAAGAAGGTGGCAACTTTACATATAACTTTATAAAACATAATAACTCACTTAGATATAATAAATTATAAAGAACATTTTTTATGTTCCCACCAATTATGATTATAATATTATATTAAATTTTTATTATTTTTATTTAGCTTCGAACTGTATCCCGTACTTCTGTGTACGGGATACAGTACAGGGTAGGCCGAGCGAACCTAGTGTTAAGACACTCCGTTCCCTATTTTCTGCAGAATTCCGGAAGCATTGCTTGTTGAGTGGCGGAACTTAACTCCGCGCTATGTACACAAGAAGGAAGGAAATGGAAATATTAAATATTTAATTTCCTCGAGTCGAACTCACAACCAGTTGCGTTTACAGTCACATTTGCGCCACTGTGCCAAAAAAAATATTCCACTCTATAATTTTACACCGTATATACATATATAAACGTATAAACATTAAAACAAAGCAAATTAATTTATGGTACCTACGTTGAAGCAAACTCATTGATTTATGCATGTTGTTCGACGTGCAGAAGTTTGATATGATCATTTCTCTCTATTAGTCTTTGAAATATTGGAAACTAATTTAGACTGGTTATCTTATTGGATGAGATAAGGCCGGTCGTGCCGCTTGGGAACCAGCGTGTGATTGTGAACGCGACAAGTTCTGGGTTCAATTCCCGCTCGGGGGAATTTCAATTATTCGTTCTGGTGTCGAGGCAAAGCGAGGCTTTGAGCTCAACAGCTTCCGCTACTTAACACACAATGCCTCCAGAATTCGGCGAAACATGAGGAACGAGTGTCTTAACACTTGATTGCTCCTGTGGGATACAGCGTTAAATCAAAAATAATCTTGTTGGTCAGATGAAAAGTCAATAATGGCACGGGGTGGGTTTGACTTTTGAAACTGAATATAGCAGAGGAGATTGCATTTTTTGTAGTGTTACGCTACAAATAAAGACAAGCAATTTCATAAAATGAAACGAGATTTATTGCATAGAATTTTAAAGAAGAACGACACAATTTTATTCTATTTTTTTTTATTTCATATTTACCTGTATGTTTTTATTTGAATTAAAATAATAATATGAAGTAAATTTGTCGTTTAATTTTTATTTTCTTTCTTAATTTCATTTCATATATTATATTTTTAGAAAGGAGCTCGTATTCCTAACTTGCTATCTTTGAAAATGAAGTCACGTAAAAGCAGCTCAAATGGCCTTTTCGAAGCGCGTGGCTGGCTTCATTGTAGCTACTATTTTAACATTACATAAGGAATCTAATGGCTAGCTTTGTTTTAATATTAATTTGTGAATAATAATTATTTGAAACTCAACTATACATCCATGAGGCCAGTCTTGGCGAAGAGGCACAAAGTGTGACTGTAAACACAACTGGTTGTGACTTCGATCCCCACTCGAGGAAATGAAACATTTATTTAAATTTATATTTTCTTTTCTTCGCTCTGGTATCGATATAAAGCGCGGCGTTGAGTTCCGTCACTCAACGCCCAACGCCTCCAGAATTTAGCGGAAACAAACAGGAGTTTCGGGACGAAAACAAACGGGTAACGGAGTGTCTTAACACTAGGTTGCCTCTGCATACCCTGCTGTGTGCGGGATACAACGTGAAGCTGATTTTTTAATAATACTTCTTAATACTGAAAACATGTCAAAACATATATCAGATATAAAAAAAAATTAAGTTAAATATTTTAATTTAAAAAAAAACACATACGAGTATTTTTTAAAATTCGCACTATCTGAAGTGTATCAGGATAAGTAGAGAGAACCTAGTGTCGCTATACTCCATTTTGCGCCCACTCAAAGTATAAATGAGAGTGTTGAGTGACGAAACTCTAATCTGCACTTAAAAATTTAAAAAAAAACAAAATAAATTACAAAAACATTGAGGCCAGTCGTGGCGCAGCGGCACGAAATGTGACTGTAAATCCGACTGGTTGTGGGTTCGATACCCACTCAAGGAGATGAAATATTTACTTACATTTATATTTCCATTTCTTCGCTCTGGTGTCGAGGCTAAGCGCGGCGTTGGCTTCTGCCACTTAACACGCAATGCCTCCAGAATTCGGCAGAAAGTGGGGAACGGAGTGTCTTAACACTAGGTTCCCTCTGCCTACCCTACTGTGTGTGGGATACAGCGTGAAGCTGATTTATTTATTTTACAAAAACATTATTTGTTATATTACCTCACTAATAAATCTGAAACTAAATCTGCATATTTCCTATACACGTGTAATTAATACAGCCAACCTCTACGTAGGTAACTGGCTATTACGACCCGCTTGTTAATTGAGGGCGTTCCCTCGGCTCCACGTTCGCTAATATTCTCTCCAATTTTCACAGCAATTCTATGACACGGAAACTACCTATTAGCCACACGAATATAAATCGATATGACAAGAACCCTTATTAGTGAGGCTAGTCGTGGCGCAGGGGCATCAGTGTGTGCTGTAAATGCGACTGGTTGTGGGTTCGATCTTCATTCGAGGATATGAAATATAATTTTAATTTATATTCTCATCTCTTCGCTCCGCGCGGCGTTGAGTTCCGCCACTCATCACACAATGCCTTTAGAATTCGGCGCAAAATGGGGAACGGAGTGTCTTAACAATAGGTTCCCTCTGCATACCTTCTTGGGTGCGGGATACAGCGTGGAGCTGATTTTTTTTTCTAACAATGCTTCTGTAAGCGACTGGTTGTGGGTTCGATCTAAACTCGAGGATATGAAATATTTATTTATTTTTATATTTTCATATCTTCGCTCCGGTGTCGAGGCAGCGCGACGTTGAGTAGTGGAACTCAACACGCATTGCCCCCAGAACTCAGCTGAAAATGGTAAACGAAATGTCTTAACACTAGGTTGTTGTTGTCCGGGATACACCGAAAAGCTGTTTATGTTTCAGGTGATATGTAATATTTTTTACTAGAAGTTTACATCACAAGTTACATCAAACAAGTAGAACTTTGCTGAAGTATATATCAAGAAAAATAAATATGTAAGGAAAATATGAAAAGTACATCAGAAAACACATTAACTAGCACTTTAAATTCTGAACAAGAAATGTTGGCATTGTCTCAAAACTTCTTCTTTCTCTTAAACTGATATACCAAAAGTTCGGATCGTTCTTCAGCAAAATTTATATTCCTTTCTATTGATACAATTTCTTTTTACTGAACACGACATTTTATATTTACTGTAAAGAAGAAAAATCTAATAACTGCAAAAAATTACACACTTATATGTGAAAAACTTTTAAGTTAAAGGGTTTGCCTCAACACCAGAGCGAAAAAATGGAAATATAAATTTAAGTAAATATTTCATCATCTCCTCGAGTGGGGATCGAAACCACAACCACTCGATTTACAGTCACATTTTGTGCCGCTGCGCCACGACTGGCCCCATAAGGTATATTATATTACTCTATTTAAAACTATATAAAAGATAGCAGTAAGCAAAGTGCTTAATCTTTTAAAAATAAATTGTAATGGATGACCTTGTTTTTTATGTGTAGACTTTAGTTATTTACACTCCGGATTTATGTTTTCAAGCTCTTAGGTTAAAATACATTAAATATATAGAAAGACAAATATTATAAGTTTAATGTAGATTCTTCATTTTTAATTGGTATGTAGCATTAAGTTATAAAAAAGCAGCCAAGTGCTAGTCACACTCGCCCACTGAGGGTTCTATCTCAATTTCAGGATTGTAGTTCAACGAGAAATGCAACTTATAAAAGTTGACAAACTTAACTTTACAGATGTATGTACTCATTTTGGTTTTGAGTACGCGGCGAATTTCATACAAAATTTTGCGAAACACTGAATTGTTTCCCATATCTTATGATTGCGTTGACTTTGATTTTTGATTTTTTTTATACTCCATAAGAGTGTAAATTAACATTTACTATATTCATTTCAGCTTAAAGCGGAAAGTGGGTAACGGAGTGTCTTAACACTAGGTTCCCTCTGCCTACCCTGCTGTGTGCGGGATATAGCGTGAAGCTGATTTATTTATTTTAGCTAAATATTTAAATTAGTTTTCCTATTTACATAACATTTTTTTAGCTTCACACTGTATCCCTCATATATCAGAGTCTGCCGAGAGAACTTAGTGTAAGGACACTCCATTCCACACTTTCCGCCAAATTTTCGACACATTGCGTATTGAGTGACGGAACTCAATGGTGTGTTTTGCCTTGTTACCAGAGCGAAGAACATTCATTCCCTCAGTGGGGATCAAACCCACAACCGTCTCATTTACAGTCACATACTATCGCCACTGCGACACGACGGCTTTATCTTGTTAAATAAATCTCTTTTTTTTTTCAATAAAAAAAATACTGATGGAAGTAAAGGATCGACAATAATTTGCCTCAGGATATGAGTATATAGGGTCACAAAAATTTGACTGAGAATTGATTAAAAAAAAGTAACTAAATAAATTAAGCAGTCAAAAAGCCCTTTTGTGGTTCCACAATATGTGGCTATAGCTAGCTATTATATCACAGGATTCACAAGTGGATGAAATATAGAATATTATATTTTATATTTTGTTATATTTACAATTCAATTATTTGGATGGATGACCGCTTGTCACTTTGTTGCGCTTGTTTGACACCAACTGACTGTAAACGCGATATTTGTAGGTTCGATACCACGCGGAGTAATTTAATGAAATTTCATTTTCTCGTTCTGGCTCACCACAAAGTGTGGCATTGAGTTCCGCCACTCCACACGTAATGTCTCGAAAATGTGGCGGAAAGAGAGAACGGAGAAACTGTACCCTCTGACATACCCGGCTTTTTGGAAAAAAAAATATAATACAAAAAAAAACTGCCTATAAATTCTCTTTTCTATTCATATAATAAAAAGATAGCTAGGTAACTTGTAAGCTGAAACACAAAACCCGCTTACTACTACTTATGCAGTATTCTAGCTATGGTTAAACTCAGCCGCGTGGTCGGATATTGCGCTCCAGGCACTTTGCTGATTTTGAAAAGGGTTTTATACGAGATGAGTCACCGTCGGCAATCTATTTAGAAGGCCCTAAAATAAGGGACTGCCGCCTTCGATTGGCTATATAAGGCGACAAAGAGTAAATTCAGTATATAATAATTGTGACTTAGAAAAGAAAAAGAAAAATAACATGTCACCTACAATCCACCTCCATTTGGACCACCAGTCCGGACTGTATTAAATATGTTAAAAACATAAGTTGAGAAAAGTATATAATAATAAAAATTATAAAAAGAAATGAAAGCAGTCGTGGCGCAGGGTCCCAAGCCTGTGCCTGTAAGCGCAAGAGGCTAAGATTCCATTCCCAGTCGAGGAAATGAAATATTTTATATTTATTTACTTAGCACGCAAAGCCGGGATTCTGTGGAATGTGATGAAAGAAGTAACACTCCCTGTGCCTACCCTGTTACATGCGGAATACAGCGTGAAGCGGAAGAACTATATATAAAGAGACAATAAAAAATGATAAAGAAACGACAAATGAACAAACTTATTGTAATCAGTAACCAATAATATATAGACATAAAAATATTAGGGACAAACACATATTCAGTAAATTGTGTTAAGCGATAAAAGAAAACATCCTTTTGGGATTAAAAGTCACATCAGAGCCAAATCCGAATATACAAATGTTATAAAGATTAAATAATATGTTAAGTTTATTGCAGATGAGATTTGGGAAAGAATCCCTCCGAGGCAACTGTGCTCCTATATCAATACAAATTGAAATATGATAAATACATATATCATTAGACTCTCCAGAGAGGACTCGTAGGGTACAGAAAAAATAAAAAAAAATAAAAATGATAAATTGTTGACCAGTTGATTACAGGATTTTGTTTTAAGCCTTTTAAATAATTAATTTTCCGGTCGAAATAAAGGATCTATAATAATTTGCCGCTGGATAAGCGCATAGCTAATACAAGTTACCAGAATTTGACTGCGAATTTATTAAAATATATATATTTATATTTATATTTGTCTTATTATTTATTAATATATTATTACACTAACCGAATTAAACTAAAATTAATTAAAGATTCAATTTCATAAAACAACTGAGACGTGAGTTGGTCTACTTTTAGAATTCATTAACAAACTATACCACTGTCTAATGTAACCTTTACATATGTAGACAAAAAATATACCTACCATGAGGAAAATAACAAAATCCAATAGCTCAGAGACTTAGAGAACATGTAGGAGTTAGACCCTTGTCATTTACAAAACTAAATTTTATTATGCCCACTTTGAAAAATGATCCCAGCCCAAAGCTCTGCGTAAAAATAATTAATGTTCATAGTTTAATTGATTCAATAGTTTGCACATCTACTTTCATATAATTATGAAAATAACATTATTGTTATTTTGTTATTATATGACCGTCATATGTCTCTAGTAAAAATTGTGTGTAGAAGGCAACCTGTATGTAACTTTTTTTTCTGAAAAAAAAAAATGTATTTAACAATTTACTATCTATGAAGACACGTTAGCGTCCAGCCAAGTTAAAAAGGTAAAGGCTGGAAATGCGGTATGTATGGCTATTTTTTATTACGGATTTTTTACAGATCCTTTCTTAAATACACCTAAATAAATATTTCTATACATCTAAGCAGGCCAAGCAGAGCGGAGGCTGCATTGCTTTAAATTTGACTTGGTTTTTTTACAAGGCAGCACATCAAATATCAACCTACCAGCCAGAAGTAAATTGTTTTACAAATATTGTGTTGTCGAGTGAAATTTAGAACTTGAATTTTATCCCGAGTGATCACAGAACTCGGCACCCATGTAAATCTCGGTCAGTGGACTTACCATTAAACTTGGCTCTCATTTTATATTTGTGGTTTGATGGTATTTCCACTAAATGCACAGATTGTTATAGCAATTAGTTACGTTCATTACATACAAAAGTATTAAATGTTTAATGGATAAATGTACATAATGTTTTTTACTCATCATATTAACAACTGCCACCCATTCATCCCATCATTAAATATTTTATTTTAATTATAAATATTGATTAATATAATATATTAAATTAGTCATAATTACCACAAAATTGATTATAAATTATCTGTATGACTAGTAGTATGACTTATCCATGGTTCAAGATCAAGAAGCAAGTGACTAGATATATCAATACAGTAAAATAAAAACTTCTATACCACTTGAAGTAAGAACGTTATTCAATCAAAAAACCTTATCCCGACACGATACCTCAAGGGAGTGCTTCAGATTCGCAGATGTAAATTTGCTCGTGAACAGTAACTTTATTGGAATACTGTATTGTCACATGAACATTTTGGTTAGAATTTGTTAAAATATTACTAAAAAAAACCTTAATAAATATTATCTCTTTAATAGTTCTATTAGAAATAGTTGTTTTTAATGTTAAATTAAATTGTTTGTTCAAGAACTTTAATTTTAAGCATTTATTGTAATTGAGGTTATATTTTTTTAATATTTGGATTTATAATATTTTTTATTACAGTTATATTTCAGAACAACGTGAGGTGTTTTTTTAATCTATTTCATTAATAAAAGTGCTTGCGAATATATACGATTGTTAAAATACTACCTTTTATCTAAATTAGAATGAGTGTCGGTTAAAATATTTTTTGGATGATATATAACCACCATGAATCAGAAACGTGCAAATACATATTTTTTATTTTTGTTACATGTTTTTGTAATAACGATTTAAAATTTCATTATATGAGTACGTTATATATAAGTATTTTTTTTTATTTTTTTTTTCAGCTACACGCTGTATCCCGCACACAACAGGGTAGGCATAGGGAACCTAGTGTTAAGACACTCCGTTCCCCACTTTCTGCCGAATTTTGGAGGCATTGCATGTAGAGTGGCAGAACTCAACGCCGCGCTTTACCTCGACACCAGAACGAAGAATTGGAAATATAAATGTAAATAAATATTTCATCTCCTCGAGTGGGTATCGAACCCACAACCAGTCGGTGTTACAGTCACCAGTTTTACAGTGTGCCCCTGCGCCACTACTGGCCTCAAATAAATAATGAATAAGTAAATAATGAATCGTAGATATCTAGTTTTTCTATTTAATAAAACAATAATAATTATAAATCAGCATGGAGATCTAAACTGGGAAGCCTTTATGCAATAGTGGGCGTCGAAAGGCTAATATGATTATGATGATGATGACGTTGAATAAAAAAGGCCAAAAATTACAAACGGAATTAAATTAAATTATATTAATTAAATTATATATTAATTAAAAACAATATATATTTTATTTACGGTGTTTGTATAACGCATCTACTCATGTTAAAATACACAATTTCAGGAGTTGGAATATTAATTCCACAAATACGGTGTGTACTCTGAAGATACTAACATTTAAAGATAAATGTTATGACTTAAGACGATAATATCCCCATTACAAAACCCTTTCTGAATTTCATGCGCTACTAAATTTACATATATATGAGATTACATGAAATACATGTATGTATAAGGAAGTGAAACTAAGAGTTGACCTTGTTTTTATGCAAAATACACAATATTTTACAAGTGTTTTTATAGTTATTTTTTATATTTTTCAAAAGCACATAAATTGTAGTACAAAATATTAGCTTCAGTTAATTTCAGGTATAGCAAATTAGTAGAAGAAACATAGTATGGCTCACTTTCCTCAAAATTTTCGAAATATTGCGTGTTTTATTTAGCAGGGTGCAAAAAAGTACTCTATTTCGCCACGACGCGACGGCCGCCATTTTTAATATTCTTTACTCGTCAAAGAAAATTGACTACTATAGTGAACAAATTATGTTAATATGCCATTTTCTTATTTATTAAACTTTACTTTTAAACGTTCATACGATGTTTCAGTTCTTTAATTTTTATATTTCATTGGAACAACTTTTGCTTAGGTGAAATTTCAATATTTCTTAAATTTTAGCTGAAATATTATGATTTTTCATCATATTATATTTCAGATCTTGAGTCCATGGAAAATGATTTTCACGCTTATCAACCTTTATTAATGAAGCATTTCATTATTTCTTAATTTAGCCGTACTTCTACGATGCTACATTAAGTAAAGTGTGCCAAAAGTGTCCTCAAAGTTAAAGATATGCATAACACACAGATGCTGCCAAGGCCTAACAATTATACAAAAAAAAAGAAATTAATATCGATCCGTTCTTTATTTTATAAAATGTAGGTGTACAATTGTACATACAAATAGACAGATATTAAAATTTTTAGAACATATTATTGTGTTCTTTTACATTTTTTTCATTATTCTAGAATCTAAATGAAGATGAAACTAACCTATTATATCCATTGAAAATATCACATATTAAAAGAATGTGTAAATTAAGAGTTGGTTTTATTGTATAAAATAACAATGATACTTTATCATACACCTAAACAATAAACTATGTCGTAAGATAGACGGGTGGCAGTTACTATTAGATACCATCGTGCAGTAATATAGAGGTAACGTAGAGGTGCTACGTTATTATAGTATGGCAAGCCATGCAATAGAACAATGTCAAGACATTGTTCTATTTCTTTCTATGAATGGGATATTAGTAATAAAATACAATAAAAATATAAAATTTTATGTATTGCATAAGTAAAAGAATACAAAAGTAAAAACAATGTGAAAATATTAAACAAACAGGAAAGCACTCACAACTCAAAAGTCAAAACGCATCACGCAAAATCATTAGACAAGGTGTCAATGTCAATCAGCTGTCACATCTGTCATTAAAAATATGATTGATTTTAATCGATTCAAAATGGATTTCTTGAAAGCAATTTTTAACTGGACCTTTTTTTTAACACATGTTAACATTCTCCTACTGTGTAACATTATCTCTTTTTTACCGTACAACCTCCTTCGTGTTTTCTCCACTTAACGTGACATTGGCGAAGTGATATGTGCTCTACTGGCTCACTCGGAACGCCATAATCAAAGATTTCTTTTGGTTATTCAGTAATTAATTGACATTTTCTTTATTTATACTCTAATTATATACACTAATACTTAAATGCTTGTAAGTTTGATGTTTCGCCATTCAAAAAAGCTATGCCATTTTGGCTCCAAATTTCAATCATAACGGGTAGTAAATGGAAAAAGTGCGCGTATATGCAATTTTGGACGACAGCCATGGAGAATATAGTGTAAAAACACAACATTCTCCACATTCTGTTTTGTTTAGAAGCATTGCATATTGTAAGGTTCAACAATAAAATATAATACGCGGCGTTGGTCTTTGCATCACGTACTATGTTGAACAAACAGAGTACATTTAGGACTAAACAACAAGTAAATTCCATACACAAATTGAAAGCATATTGTTGTTTGAGCTCACATATTTTGGATAGCACGTCCAATCCCTTAAAACAATTAGGCCAAAGCCATAATCTAAAATTTACGTCGAGCCATACACGTTACGAGATAAAAAAAATATTATTTTTACAGTCTCTTTAAAAAGATTATACAAAGCTCGTTGCCCACAGATTGTTATCTTTATTTGGCAATATTCACATAATATTTTAAATGTATGGTAATTTCGTATTTAGCATAATTGGCTCAGATTTATTAAATGAATGTGCGCTTTTTTATTTAAGCCAATATAACTATTATTTTTTAAAAATTCTTATGTTTTGTTATTTAATGAGGTCAGTCGTGGCACAGGGCCACAAGCGTGCGATTGTAAGCACCACAGGTTGTGAGTTTGATTCCTCTCTCTCTTCGACAGGAGGAAATTAAATATTTAATATTTTCAATTTGGTTCTGGTAGCGAGACAACCCGCGGGGTTCAATTACGCCCCTCAACATCAGCAATGCATCCAGAATTCAGTGGAAAGTGGGCAGAATGGAGTGTCTCAACACTAGGTTCCCTCTTCCTACCCTGCTGTGTACGGGATACAGCTTGAAGCTAAAATAAAAAAAGAAATGAAACATCCCATATGTAGTTAAAATAATTGCTTTACTTTTATAGCACTCGTTTGACCACTTTTATCTAATACATTATGAGAAATAGCTACTTACTAATAAAATATAATCTTCCAAGTTAACAGAATTGCTGCTCGAAATGACTTTTACTACAGCAATTATGTTGGCTTCTTCGTCAAATTTCATTCGCAAAGTATTACTTCTAATGACTCCTTAACAGGAAAAGTATATTTAAAAGTATAGATAAGATCTTTGACTTGAGGCCAGTCGTGGCGCAGGGGTGACTATAAAATCGACTGGTTGTGGGTTCGATCCCCACTCGAGGAAATGAAATATTTATTTACATTTTCTATTTTCATTTCTTCGCTCTGTTGTCGAGGTAAAACGCGGCGTTGAGTTACGCCACTCAGTAAGTAGTGTGAAAAGTAGGGAACGGAGTGTCTTAACACAAGGTTCCCTCTGCCTACCCTGCTATATGCAGTACACAGCGTGAAGCTGATTTAATTATTTTTTTTTGATAAGATCTTTCCTGTTTTTCTCTTTATTTGTATTGTAATTTCTCACTTCATGTAAAAATTCATATCGCGGGATATATATGCGTTCTTACCATTTGAGATAAGGAACCATAAAAAGTACTTCAACATTAAATGAGCAGTAAATACTTAAACAACCGAGACACAAAAGCACCTGTCTCTCCCTCATGTAAAATATAAAAGTTATATGAAGATAAACAAATACTAAATAAATTAAAAGAAAAACGAATTTCGGAGTGTTTACCAAGACCAAGTGAAACGTTCGCAAGCAAATTTAGTTTATTCGAAGTTTCTCACAGTAGTTCTGCAATCACAGCACATACATACCTAAAGCTGTCGAGAGATTTCTCGTGGGGATTCTTTCGCTCCCCCGTATAACGAGATAATTTGATTTTCAGTTAGGTACTAGCGTGTGACTCAAATTCAGACTAAACGAAATAAAAGTATGGAGAATAACTGCAGCGAAATTTTTTATTTATGATGTCTGTTCATTTAAATTTAAATATTTATTAAGCGAATACTAAATATTTCTCTCGCAGATAAATTAGAGTCAGCCGTGTAGTCCAGGCCAGGAGGCCAGTCTTGGCGCAGGGACATATTTTCGCGACGTAAAAATGGAGAGTGGAGTGTCTTAATACTAGGTTCCCCTCTGTCTACCCTACTACATATCTGATATAGCGTGAAGCTGAAAATAAATAAATTAAATAAAATACTTACAGGCTCATTCAAGTAAGTAGTCAAGCTAATGGTACAGCGTCCTTACTTCAATATCGAACTACTAAGCCTGTTTGCTTCTCACCAATTTCAAAATTACAAAATCTTTTTTTAATTATTTTGGTTTAACAAAATCAAAGTACGGTTTACTTTATGTATAATATTTGTTTTACTTTTTAGTTCGTTGTTGGAAGTCGGTTTCTTTTTTGTTAAAAATTAATTTATATAATTTACTAATATATTAACAACTGAACCACAAAATATTATAGCGTATTCTGTTTCCAAATATATATTCTTACATTGTTCTCAGACAATCAGCAAATAATCTAACATGGCGACGAGTCATGCGAAATATACGAAACAATTTCACATTGAAGATAATTCCATTACTGAAGACATTTTATTTCCCAACATTTTGTATGTTATAGAAAAATAAACTAGACGGTAAAATATAACCTATATAGTAAATTTTCCGTTCAATTTCTACTCTGTGTATTTACATATTATCACGCTGTATCCCGCACACTGCAGAGTAGGTAGGGGGAATCTAATGTTAAGACACTCCGTTCTCCACTTTCCGCTGATTTCTAGAGGCATTACGTGTTGAGTAGCGAAACTGAATGCCGCGATTTGCCTTGACACCAGAGCGAAGAAATGAAAATATAAATTAAAAAAAATAATTTATTTTGTCAAGTGAGGATCGAATCCACAACCAGTCAATTTACTGGGTTTAATTATACAATATATAGTTACAGGTTACAGGTATTTTTGGCCTTATGCAATTTTCGAATTTAGCGATATTAGGAAGGAAAACTGAACCATATAAAATTTATATATAAACTAGCGATCCGTCCGCGGCTTCGCCCGCTTGAACTACATGATTATTGATTTAATAAACAGAATTGACTAACAACTATACTGACTTCTTATTTACTCCTCAAATAAAATCTAGACATTAAAGAAAGTATAATATTTTTTTTATGCAATTTGAAAATTAGAGTTCTTTTATTGGTAAGTTTAGGTTCAGTTTTAAATAAAATAAAGTCAAACATTTAAAATTTTAATACAGATGTTAGATATTATTAATAACGTCGTCGACACGAACACGAGGCTATCAATATGTTCAGTTTTAGAATGTTCGTATACGTTAAAATTATTAATTATTTATTAATGAAAAAAAAAACATATTTACCATAAAATATTAAAAAAAACAATAATACACAACACTGTTTATATATCTATTTATTTAGTAAATCACTACGTTTCATAGGTAATATAAAGATTACATGTAATATATACTCATATGTATCTATATAAATATTTATTATACAAATTGAGGCCAGTCGTGGGTCGACTGATTGTGGGTTCGATCCCCAATCGAGGATATGAAATATTTACTTAAATTTATATTCCCATTTCTTCGCTCTGGTTTCAAGGACAAGCACGGCGTTGAGTTCTACCACTTAACACCAATGCAATGCCTCCAGAATTCGGCAGAAAGTGGGAAACAGAGTGTCCTAACACTAGGTTCCCTCTGCCTGCATCCTGCAGTGTGCGGGATACAGCGTAAAGCTGATTTTCTATTTATTATACAAATATTTTACGGTAAAGAGCTGCCACAAAGTGTTGTGGTCACGTCACTAACACTACGGTTTTGCTAAAATATTTCGAATACTTTACTTCCGTTGCGCTTACAATAGCCACGACCACAAGTAGTAGCTAAAGGCTCGCTTTAAATATCATATCGTGACTTCATAATTATGATTTATCACCACTTCGGTATGGCTATCAAAAATAAATTATGGTATTTGTTACAGAATAGATAAATAATAAAGAAAAAAATTCAAAATCAAATCAAATTAAATCAGCTTCACGCTGTATCCTGTATGCACACAGCAGGGTAGGCAAAGGGAACCTAGAGTTGAGATACAGTTCCGCACTTTCCGCCAAGTTCTGGAGGTATTGCGTGCTCAGTGGTGGAACTCAACGCCGCGCTTTGCCTCGACACCAGAGCGAAGAAATGAAAATATAAACTTAAGTAAATATTTTTTTTCCTCGAGTGGGGATCGAACCCACAACCAGTCAATTTTACAGTCACACTTTGTGCCCCTGCGCCACGACTGGCCTAAAAAATAAATAACAAAGAATAAAAGATAAAAATATTGCACTTCTATTTCAAACTACATAAATCAAAATGCAACAGCTGTTGAGTTTACGTGAGACACAACTTCGATAGCACCGCGATGTTTATATACGACACGTCCAATATTTTAATGTTTTATTTTATAAATCTAAATGCAAGCACCTACTGTCATTTGAATCGCTTATTTTGTGTTTTTAGTTTATTACAAGCAATATAAAATGTAAAAAAACCTAAACGATATGTAAATTTAAAGGAAAATACATAGTCCGTGAGAACTAAGCTGAGCTTAATATTTGTTCGAGTTCGTTCGTTTGCACCGTTTGCTTAACCTTAACCGGTTACGTCTTGTACCGATAACAGCGTCATATATACAGGGAGGAAGTGCCTGCGCTCCTTTTACGGGAGCAGCATATAGGGTAAAATATCTCAAACTCATATCCAAAAACAATAATCAAGATTCCTCAACAGTTTAGACGTAAGATTATTATCTTCATTCCATGATTTCTATCCATATGTATTACGTGTGACGCAGTTACGAATAGATACCAAAAACGTAAACAACTACAAAATACAACTAAATATTGCCGATCTGCCACTTTTCATTTTCAAAAAACATACCAGAACGAGTAAGGGTAACTCTCGTTCTACTTAACGCAATTTATTTACCTATTTTTTATAATAAAACTAAACAACGTTCAACTTCACCGCC
The DNA here is from genome assembly GCA_013421005.1 of Heliconius erato x Heliconius himera. NCBI lineage: Eukaryota > Metazoa > Arthropoda > Insecta > Lepidoptera > Nymphalidae > Heliconius > Heliconius erato x Heliconius himera. Next base: position 16,727 of record JAATLQ010038242.1, read on the forward strand.
AATACCTACGTCTCGATTTCGTGAATGAGGCTTGTGCAATATTGTCGTTTTATAGATTAGGGTCTGTGTTCTTAAAAAATAGCGTTTAACTTTACAGCGATAATTTTATTATTTATTTTATTTAAAAAAAATCTTTTATTTTAATTGTATAAAGTTAATATAGAGTAGTTAACACTGTGCTTTCACTTAAAGTTGTGAATACAAAAACACTCTGTATAATTCTCAATATTTTATTTTTGTGTTCAATTTATTAACAGTGAAAGATAAAGTTGGCTGTATCGTTGTGCGAGAATGGAAAAATATGTGATCAAACAGTAAGAAAAAAACGTTGCACAACTACAGAAGATGATGATGACTAGACGATATAATAAGTGATATGTGAACAATGAATCGATTCGTTAGAAGTAGAAAATTGATATAATTTTGTTTGTTTCATTTGTTGTTTGAGATTTCAGAAGTTTTTCTGGTTTTTTAATTTTTAGTGATCACTCACACAAACACAAAGCTCATTTTTAAATCCGGGTTCCACTACTAGCGAAACGGACCTATTAAGGAATACGTCGAACGCAAGAATAAACTGCGTACTTATATTTCCACTAATTAAAAGTCGAGCGGAAAGGACCGAGCGGACAGAGAGAGTTGAAATTAACTCGGTCAGTCCTCAGGAGTAAGTAATTACAAAATATAAAATTCTTTAATGGTGGAAATGAAAAGCTATTTTAGTACGGGAGCCGACGATGCTAAATCGATATTTACTCAAGCGTCATACAGACCTATTGGGTTGCGAAGCTAACAAGAAAAAAATGTCATAACAAGAAAAAATGTCTTATAATACATATCTTTTGATCGGTGGAGTGAGCGGCTAAAAATTTTAAAAATGTAAAAAAGAACTGTTGCGTGGACATACTCGAGCGCGTCAAATATTAATATCATCTATGTCTACGTATTCTTAAAAATATAACTATGTTAATTTAATTACTTCCATGATGGAGGTTGTCGTACGTAAGAGTTAAAAATGGAAAATCATCACTTTGAAATACTCAAGAGCGTCAGATTAAGATATATATACTTCATCTTCATGCCCTAGATGTGCTATCTCATAATTTGATGATTATCTGAAAGGACTTGCCTTATATGAGATTTTTTTTTAATCATTGATCGTAAAAATTAAAAAGCTCAAAAATTAGCATGTAAATAAAAGAGTATAGTAAAGAGTGTTTGAAGAAGCATGTTAATGTATGTTAGAAACACGGAGAGAGGAATATAGGAAATCCGTAGCTGCATTAAACATTATCCATCAATTATTATCACTTCGGCTTGCGAAATTCTTCAGATTATATATTTTTACAATCCTTGAATTCTGAATCCTCTTTAAAACAGACAAAAATTTTGCCTCGCTCAAGAATGTCGAGGTCACGTTTTTTTTTAAACTTTATAGCCGTCCCCCTTCTTTACGTCACTCTCAAATCGTCAGATTAGTGGGATATACATTTTTTATATTTTAGAGAATTTCAGATGATCACTATGACTTTTATTCTAGATCTAGACGTATATAAGATGTGAGATTCATATTTGCCGGTACTTAACCGAGTATGTACTAGGAATCCCTCAGTATAATGTGCCGCGCTATAGTAAATTCCAAAATCCCCGCTTCGGCTCCCCTGCCATTTTATTTAAAAGGAGTGTGCTCCGCCTATGCATTACCCGATAAGTTTCCTTTCGCAATGGAAACTGCAAATTCATTTAAAATTCCACAGTTCAGTAAAAAAAATTAAAGTTAAAACGAGTGTTAGAAAATAGATCTAATCAAACCGGTGAACACTTGTATTAAAAAATATATAAAACAATACATAGGCCTTTGTGGCGCAGCAGCGTAACATCGGCCTGTAAACGCAACGATTCGATTCTCACTGCGGATAAAGGAATTATTTTTATTTCCTTGCTCTATTAACAAGACATATTGCGGTGTTGAGATTCCGTCAATTAACATACAATGTCTCCGAAATTGGGCGGAAAGTGGAGAGCGGAATATCTTAACACTAGATTCGCAGATTCACTCTTCCTACTCTGCTATATGCGGGATACAGTATGAAGGGCAAAAAAATAAGCAAAAAATATTAGTATCACGATACGATACATTTACATAATCTTACTTTTACACAGTATATGGATATATGTATGAATAATTCATTAGATAAACTGGGTTAAGTAAGACATTTTATGACTATTTAAATACGTCTTATTTAATATTTATTTATTTATTTAAAAAATGTTACTGAAAAAGCTGCTTCTATAAAAAAATAACTTAACATCTATTTATATAAATGGCAGCCATTTTTGAGCATGAAAAAATAAAATAGACATCATGGCACATGTACCTGTATTAACATTCTAAACTTATTGTAGAAATATACTCTTAATTAATTTATATTTTATCTGTAGTTTTATTCATTGTTATACGTTATTTTAATTTAAATATTTACAAATTTCACTTAAAAATATGGCATGCCCTGCTGGTCATAAATTTTACCGTCATCCTTCTTCAGGATAAGTTCTGGTCTGTAAAAGGAATAAGAAAATTATTACAAAAGAATGAAGATGCCGTCATGGCGCAGCAACCTAGCGTCTCACGACAAATGTGATGTTTGTGGGTTTATTTAATGCGATGATTTTGGCGATCTCCACCCGTGACAACGAATGTGATGAGAATTAAAATCGTGCCGTTGAGTTTCGCCATTTAACACGCAATGCCCCCAAAATTGGTCAGCGCGTGGGAAACGGGGAGTCTGAACACTAATTCTCTCTGCATTCTGATATCTGCGGGATACAGCGTGAAGCTAAATAACTCAAAGGAATTAATGAAATAATAAAAAGAGGCCAGTCGTGGCGCAGCGGCACGAGGTGTGACTGTAAAACCGACTGGTTGTGGGTTCGATCCCCACTCGAGGAGAAGAAATTACTTAAATTTATATTTCCATTTCTTCGATCTGGTGTCGAGGTTAAGCGCGGCGTTGAGTTCTGCCACTCAACGCGCAATGCCTCCAGAATTCGGCAGAAAGTGGGGAATTGAGTGTCTTAACACTAGGTTCCCTCTGCCTACCCTGTTGTGTGCGGGATACAGCGTGAAGCTGATTATTTTTTAATAAAAAAACAGATAGATACAATAAAAAGAAAGCAGATACAAACAAATTACATCACTTTCAGATTAATGTAAGTTGTTGAGTTTAATATAAGTTTCGTACTGTATGTAGTGTAAGTAAAATATTTCAAAATTCAACAATTAAAGATGTTTAATTTATCTTTTCACATATTTACAATAGAAATTTATACTTACAAAGTCAACTGTACAGTTTGCTGTGGAGCTGAAAGAAAAACTTGGATTTAACAACAGTATGAAAATATCCGAAGCAAAACTCATTGAAAAGTTCGGAACTTAACACTCCAGCTTCAAGTGCATAGATGTTATGAAATAACAAACAAGTTTGTGCATAAAACTTTTAAAAGTTTATTTAAAACTTTAAAACAAATATTATAATATGAAACCAAGAGAAGTTATAAAAATAATAAGTAAGAAATCCATCTTTCGCTATTATTATTATCATTTTGATACACATAATATCGATTGCTGCCTGCTCTAACCACTCTCTCTCTCTCTCTCTCTCTCTCTCTGCGTTCTTATTGAGCTATGTTGACTACTTAAATACTTTCTTAATACTGTGTCACGGTCAACACAAAATACTACAGTCCTTCAAATTCCAATGACCGTATACACTTCGTGGCGCTGAGGCACGAACGTGCTACTGTAGAGCGACGGTTGTGGGTTCGATTCTCACAGCGTAAAGCTAAAAAAAACTATAATCACTTACCGATAACCGGCTGTTGTATGATCCCGGTCACATCCGATACATACATTGGATGACTTGTTTGTATGTACGTATTGTCCTTGGGCTGTTCCACAAACGTCTGCGCTTGATTTACGCTTATCTGTTCCTGCCGCCATTTCTCCATTGCCTCGTCTTCTTGCATCTTTTGCAATCTTTCCACTCTCTTGTATGTAGGCTCTCCGCCTATATAGTCTCGTTTCACTCGGTTGTGGTTACGAATTTCGTGTTTACGAAGATCTGATCTATGACAAAATGTATAATAATAGTAAAATCCGTCAAGTGCGAGTTTGAAGGTGCTCCCAGTTAACTGGTGTTAAATAATCCAAGAAGTTTGTATTACACTAATATTATATTAAAAAATCAAGTATTTACGTATATTAATTATACTCACAAAAAATATAAAAAATATATAACTATTCTTACTTATAACAAAAGTCCCTTCCACAATACGTGCATCGATGTTTGATATTCATATGTTTCGCGTCGTGATGCTCCCAGAGCGCTGTGCCAGTTCGGAAAGCCTTCTCGCAGAGTAAACACTATAATATTGTGTTTTTTTTAGTTTCACTATGAATTCCGCATATAATAAGATATGCAGGGGGAAATTACTGTTAAGACATTCCGTTCCTCAATTATCCAGACGGATGGATGTTGAGAGGCGGAACTTAACTCCGCGTTTTATCCTTTTACCAGAAATAAGGAAGGAATCAATAAAAGAGATAAGGTAGTTTCACATTAAAATACAATTGCAAATCTATAAAACATACTAAGCACAGGTTTGTTTATTACGGATTAAACATTTACATATAAATTAATTTAGTAAAAATCCACTCAACAAGCAATGCCTCCAGCATTCAGCGGAAACTGGGAAACGGAGTGTCTTAACACTAGATTCCATCTGCCTACCCTGATGTATGCGGGATACAGCGTGAAGCTAAAAGATAAAAAAAATAATGAAATTAAGTTAATCAATAACTTTATTATAATTTCATTATAGACAATAATTGCTCATCAATTAATATAAACGACCGTCAATATCGAATTTTGAACCGCAAACGACAAATTTACCAAACACAATAGAACACCGCAGTCCATTAATTAAATTGTCAAAAACCACATCAGTCGTTTACGTTTAGGTCAACGATACGAACGCAGCTACATACGCGCTGTACGCAATATAGTACATAGGTATTAATCAGAATAAATCAGTTTCAAGCTTTTTCTCGCATAGCATCATTGGCAGAGGGAATCTGGCGTTGTGACACTTTCCCTCGATCCTCACTTTTGGATATTATTTTCGAAACTTTGAATGTTGAGTGGCGGAACTTAACTCTGCGTTTTGTCCTTTTACCGAAGCAAGGAAATGTTAATATACGACAATAATAAAATGCAAAGAGAATCAGCAGTTTTAACTATTAAGGCACTCCATCCCTCATTCCTTGCCGAATTTCAAGACATTTTGTAGGTCGCGGAAATCAACGCCGGCAGGTAAAAATAATTTAAATACTTAGTAATTGAATAATTACATATTCCCGGATTTTCATGATAAATTACCAAAATTCGAGTAACCAATGTTTAGACTTTAACAATAAAGCATGGCTTAAAATAGAATATTCGGATTTAGTACCTCATTATTTTGAATATTTTTTATTTTATTTTTTGTTTTTCATATCGCATGTAGCAGGGAACATAGTGCTTATCGGCTAAAAATACTCAACGCTGCACACATCACATCGCTAATTATTTTTTCATATTTTTTTTCACTAATCAATTATACTATAAATAAAAAAATTAAAATACTTCCGATATAAATAACTCTGAAAATATATCTAAAAATGGCCATGACGTAAGAGGCTATCGATTTTAAAATATCTTTTATCAAATGTTTTGATTATTATTTTAACGAATAGGCCGGCTATTCGTTAAAATAATAATCAAAAACATCTTATAAGTGATTATTGCTCTTAATCTTGGTTTTCATAATACACATACGACTAAGGAAAACCGCACTCGAATCGGTTCATTCGATCAGGAACTACGGTGCCACAGACAACCTTATAACACCCATCTTTTGCGTCAGGGTTTAAAAAGAGAAAGGTTGGCGTTGAGTTCCGCCACTCAACATGAATGTCTCGAAAACGAGGCAGTATGTGAAGAACAGAGTCTCATGTAGAAAAAAACTAAAACCTAGTGTTAACTGTGATCACTCTGTAAACAGCGGTCTTTAACACACACTTCACACAGCGGTCGACGAGTCGTAGCCGTCCTGAAGTTTACTGTAGATGGCTAAACAGATTTAATTTTACGATTTTTCGTATTTTTGATATTTTTTTCCCAAGTAAACAATGAAAGTTCATAAGCCTAACTTCATTAGAAGAGATTCAGTACACACACACACACATACACACAAGCACGCACGCACGGACGTACACACACACGCACACACACGTACCTTGAACTGCTTCTCCTGGTGCGTGAGCTTGTGCTTGTTGAGGTTGGAGGGGTGCACGAAGGTGGCGGGGCACTCCGCGCACTTGTAGGGCTTCTCGCCGGTGTGCGTGCGCATGTGCATCACCAGGTAGTACTTGTACTTGCACTTGTACGGGCACAGGTCGCAGAAGAAGTTGAACGTGTTCGTGTGGACCAGCCTGTGTAACTATGTTGTGTTTAGAGGCGGCGAGTCGTGGTCGCCCTGAAGTTAGGTATAAATGATTGTGTACACTTCATTTTAGGATGATTTCTTATTTTAACTATTTCCTGCAAGAGTGCATGTTGCACAAAGATTCAGAAAGCCTAACTTCAGGGCTGTCATGATTTGTCGACCATAATGTACGAATGTAACATATTGATATAATAAATCTACGCAATTAAAAGATACAAGCGTTCATTCATAGTTTTTTTATTTGAGTACTTCCCGTAGACCTAGTTATGAAATTTGTCAAGTGAGAAATTACAATGAAAGCAAAGTAAAAAGTCAGAAAAATTTAAGTTTATATTATTATTTAGTTAGTTTATAAGTGCATAAAATAGCTAACTACTTATATAAAATTTACATAAAATAATAAAATTTAAATTACATATGGTTCTTCAGCCTCGCTATATTAGGGAATTCCTTTCCGCATGTAGGACACTTGTGTACAACACTCTGCTCGTGATTGTGTCGCATATGCTGTGATATGCTGCGCACGAGTTGCCCGCATATGTCGCATGCACGACGCATGCACTGTCTCTCCCGCCTATGAGCATTCAACTTCTCCTGTAAGAAAACAGTAAATTAGATGGAAATTGAATTTAGAATAAAAAATAACAATATTTAATTTAAAAAGTTGTGAATGTGTTAAACCAAGTGGTCTTAATGGAAACAGATTGTGTAAATAAGTGCCCAGGTTCCCTCTGTCTACTCTGCTATCATTAAAATTAAATTAAAAAAATATATATAAACCTTATAGCAATACATATATAATAACCAAATATATATTTATTAACCTTAGAAGGAAATGTTAAGTCACAAGGTGAACAATTAAATTCCTTAGATTTTATATCTTTTTTCTCCAGTAGTCTTTCTTTTTTTCTTCTTTCCCTGTCAGCTTTCTGGTCTTCTTCCATTCGTTTCAATTTCATTTGATGCAATATCAATTGAAAATCATGTTTTGAATATGGATATGAGTGTAGCAATGGGTCACCTATTAAAAAAATATGATAAGATTATAAATTGAATATTAATTTTCAGCAGGGTAAGCAGAGAGAGCTTAGTATTATGACACTCCATACCCATTAAGACCCCTTTATTTCCTATCTTCCACTGAATTTTTGAGGCATTACATGTTTAGTGGTGGAACTCAATGCCAAACTTTGCCTCATTTCTTGAGCGAGAAAATGAAAACGTTCAATATTTTATTTTCCCAAGTGGAAAACGAGACCACAACCGTCGCGTTTAGGTTGCATGCTGGATGGAGCCCCTAGGAGATGACAGCCACAATTTTTTTTATCGTGTAAATAAATGTAAATAATTCAATAAGCTATTGTCAAACCATTTTATCGTTTATATATTTAAATTACTTTAAGTCGCTGTAGCACAGCAGGACAAGGTGTTACTGAAAATGATAACATTTTACACTGTTATTATTATTTATTTTCCATTGTATGCTGAAATAAGACAAAATACTGTGTTGAGTTATACCAATCAACATATAAATGTCTCAAGCCGCATGGTGAATCTGCCTAAAGATAAAAAATAAGCAATATCATAATATTAGTGACTTACCCAAGGGATTTAATATTTTTCTAAACTTTCTATCTGCTGATTCACAGGTTTTTTTAAATGTTATGGCAACATTAAGTAACTGCAAGCATTCATTGCATATATATTTAGGCAGAGAATCATCTGCACTTATCTGTAATAACAAATTTGTAAAATTTTATTTTTTTTACATGATGACCATTTAACTGAGTAAAATTAATCCCTAAAAAAATATTAAAGCAATTGTGGCACAGTGGGACAAGTCTGACTGTGAATGCTTAATTTAAGTCATGGGGTCCATTACCCACTCGTGGGAATAATTATATAAAATATATGTTCCATTAAGAAAATCAGATGGAAAGAGGTTAAAAAATGTTTTAGCACTAGATTCCCTTTGCCTACAATATTATATGGTAAAAATGTGTAACTTCTTTACAATAAATAGATGACTTACTGTAATATTGGTGACACTTCGTAAAGCACCCATGATATCACAATCATTAATTTTACTGTATAAAGGTATACTACCACCTTTGCCACATACTCTACAGATCATTTCTTTTGATATTTTTAAACCTATTTTGCTGAAAACATTTATTTTTATTTATTAAATGTTAACATGTACTTATTTATTAACATAAAAACATAAATGAATCATTTAGAAGCAAATAAAGCAAGCAATGTCCATTCAAGCTAATATTCAATAAAATTAATTAAAACTGGTAAAATTGGTATATAACTAATATAGCACATGAACAGTATTAGAAAATAAAATAAAAACTTAATTATGCAATAATATATAAACAAATAAAGTAAACAAATATATAATATTTATATATAAATCCATGGATATACCTGTCCATAATAAGTTTTTCCCAATGATCATTGTTGGTGTCAGTATCAACAGTACTTGTTCCGGGATATGTTATTTTATTTAGTTTGGACATCATTGTTTTTGTTAAATAAACCGTCATGATGGTAGTGGAATTTTTTTATGACTGAAGATATCTCGGTTGTTATTTTACGTTTATTAAATCAAGTATGTAACATCATAACTTAACGTAATACAACACAATCCATCACACTTCTATACAACAAGAGATACTACCGTTAAAAGACGTTCGATAAATATTATTCAATGATAATTTAAAATGATAACTGTTCGATTTTGCTTAATAATTAACAATTATATATGAAAAGATGTTGTTATTTTTATTATTTGCCTCTCAGTCATCTACAGACTGCATATACATTAGAATATACGTCAATTGTCAAACTTATTATAGATAATTAAAAGCAAATTATTAAAATATATTTAACAATATCGTACAGTAAAAAAATCTAAATAAAGTACCTAAGTATTTTACCGTACGATATGTAAATAATATTCGTTATGTTAATAATCAACTTCACGCTGTATCCCGCACGCAGCAGGGTAGGCAGAGGTAACCTAGTGTTAAGACACTCCGTTCCCACTTTCCGCCGAGTTCTGTAGGCGTGTTAAGTAGCGGAACTCAACGCCGCGCTTTGCCTCAACACCAGAGCGAAGAAATGAAAATATAAATGTAAATAAATATTTCACTTCCTCGAGTGGGGATCGAACCCACAACCAGATTTTACAGTCACACTTTGTGCCCCTGCGTTATGACTGGCCTGGCCTAGTTATGTTAACAGAGTAATTAAATTTAAACTAATAGAATTTTAATACTTTATAAAAATAAAATATGAATTAAAGTTAAATCCTAGTAGAATTTGGAATCTATTTAAAAAAAACTTCTAATTAACAATATGTAGTTAAATTCAAATAAGAATTTATCTAGTTTGGCATTAAAAATTATGAAATGTACTTATTAGACTTAAAACTACTACTATGGATATGTCAAATTGTCAATGGATGTCACAACATATAAAGTCATATCACAACTTAAAAACAAAACGTTTGCTTATGTTTGGATTTTTGTATACATCATTGAAAGTAAAATAAAATATTGCATGGTTCTTATTTTATTTATATTACCAAGGAATGACATATAAACCATGATAACAAGACTTTAAGATCGAAATGACTTCATTATTGTTATTGAAGTCAATGCTATTTGCAAATGTATTACAAAAGACTAAAAAAAAGAAGAAAAATAAATCAAAGAAAAAGTAATAATCAAATTTTAAAATTATTCACAATGTATACAAACATAGGTGACATTTTCACAACTTGTTTCAATTTTGTTTTTAGAGTTTCATTTACAACAATTGATCTAAACATGTGCAGGATATGTCACGAAGAAAAGGGTCTAATCCCGATATTTGATAATTTTACTTACCCTAATATACCAGAAGAAATAAAACATTTCTCAGGAGTAACTGTAAGTAATTATATATTTTTTGCATTCAATAATTTTAATTTTATCTTACTACCAATATTACCTTAATATATTTATATGTTATTATTATTATTATTTTGTTAAATAAATTTATTCCAGATAAATCGGGCAGATAACTTACCAAAACTCATGTGTCAGAACTGCTTAAACCTCTTAAATGGATGTATTATATTCAGGGATATGTGCCAAACAAATAATAAAATTATGATAGAACTTTCCATAAAAAAAGGTAATTTCTTAATCATTTGGATCAAATCAAATTAGTATTGAATTTTATATTAATATTCTTATTTTTATTAGTATTTTTATAATTGTTTTAAAAATTGTAATTTATAAGAATTAATATTCTTAATAATATTGTACAGCAGCATAACAACATTTTTGTTTCCTTGTATGGTAACAAACCTGAGAAAAAGTACAACTCAAAGGTGTACTTTCCTAGATCAAGAAATTCTTATTGGAAACGTCTTGAAAATTAGGCAGAAAGCATTTGCCACTGTCCTTAGTACTACAGGTTCCCTCTGCCTACCCTGCTAAATGTGGTATTATACCATGAATTTAAAATAAGATTTTATTACAGAAGCTGAAATCAATAATGAGGATGCAAATTCTCATAACAGTGAAGACTCATTTAATATCACATCCCCAGCATATTCAGAAGACAATTCAGAGATATGGGGATGTACAACATGTAATAAAAACTTTTTTGATATGGTAGGTGTATGATCTGTTTAAACTTTATAAAACATTTAAATATTTTTTTGTTACTGGAAAAATCTATTCCTTATATAAATGATATAAAAGCATCAAAACAGGGTAGACAGACAAAACCTAGAGTTAAAACCATACATTTACAACATTTTTCTCAATTTTTGAAACATTACATGTTGTATTGAATTAAATATTTATTTTATTAATATTTATTTTAATTTATTTATTTTATTTTATATGTTGAATGGGAAATGAGGCCAGTCATAGGGCACAAAGTGTGACTGTAAAACTGACTGATTGTGGGTCCGATCCCCACTCAAGGAGATGAAATATTTACTTAATTTTATATTTCTTAGCTCTGGTGTAGAGGCAAAGCGCGGCGTGTGTGTTGAGTGAATTCTGCCACTTAACACACAATGTCTCCAGAATTCGGCAGAAAGTGGGGAACAGAGTGTCTTACACTAGGTTTCCTCTGCCTACCCTGCTGTGCGCGAAATACAGTGTGAATTCGATTTGATTTGATTTTTCAAGTTGAATGGCTGAACTTAAAGCTTGCTCCAATCTTTGTCTACTAGATTGGGAAAGGATGAAAATGATTTAAATATAATTATCTCTACAAGTGGGAATCAAAACATCACATCTACAGCCTAATATTGTAAAATTGAGGTCATTGTGACCTCAATTTTAAATAAAATTATATGTCCATTTCATATTTTTTTACAGGACTCATATAATACACATTTGTCTGAATGCAAAAATGAAAATATGGATGTGCCTAAGACTCAAGATGACAAAAGTAAAAAGAATTTCTTATGTGATATTTGTGGAAAAACTGCAAGGTCTAATGCTAATCTTGTAATTCATATGTGAGTATTAAAAATTAATAATTATGAAATGTAATTTAAAAAACAATCTGTTAGGCTGTGCCCAAGAAATTATACTAACAAGAAATTTACCCTGAAAAATAAAAAAAAACCAAAGCCAATAACAAATTAATAAAAATCCTTTCCTTTCCTTATTTAATATTTGATGGTACGCCAATTCCTTATACAGAAATAGTAAAAAATTTAGGCATTACATATAAGGTTTATATTTGGTCTCCCCAAACATGACCTTGTTTCCGACCTTCGCAAAAAGCTCAAGTGGCTTCCTATAAGGCTTCACAGGATTACTCATATATAACATCTTCTATACTGCGTGCTGTTACTAACTCACTAGTTAGCACTTTGAAAAAAAAAACACCTACACATAACGGTGATAAGGCCGTCTGCTGTCCGTTTCACCCTTATTTACGTTTGTCTTTTGTTCTTCCTTTTGTGTTATGTAATAAAGTATACATTATTATTGTTGTTCACTAAGGAGGAAAATAATCAAAAGTTTAACAATCCTAATATCAAATCGGCGCAGCCTCTCTACAATCAACCTCAGGGTGGCCAATACACGACAGTTGTAATGTAATTGTTTTAATCTAAAACTTTCCAGGGGTATACACGAAAATGTGTTTCCATTTAAGTGTGACGAGTGTCCATATCAAGGGAGAACAATGGATCTGTTGAAAGTGCACAAACGGACGCACATGGTCGACAAGCCCTTCAAATGCACTCAGTGCCCGAAATCAACTACGACTTCTAGTAATCTGGCGAAACATATGAGGCATGTCCACAGTACTACTAGGCCGTTTAAGGTAATGTATATTTTTTAATAAATAATATATATTTTTCTTAGATTTACACTGTTTCCCGCTAATAGTAGGGTAGAAAGGAAACCTGCTGTTAAGACACTGTTTCTTCGATTTTCCGTCGATTTTTTGAAACATTGCATGTTGAGTGCCGTACCTCAGTATTTGTTTATCAATTATTTATAGTTTTGACAACAATAGAGATATAGACAAGTTTACGGGAGCGGGAGTGGGTTTTTTTAAAAGTAATAAAAGTTAAATTTAAATTTATTTTAACTAATCACTGAACACAATTTCATGTTCTTATGCAATTAAACTTAAAGTACTGAGAAGCGCATACTCTTGTCGATTGAACAAATTAGATAAAGAAAATTTTGTATTAAAATTCATAAAGTATTATGTAGTGTTTCCAATGGCTTAAGAGGATTCGCGTTACCATACTTAGAATGCTGACCAAGCGTTTACTTGTACTCATGCCACGAGCCAACTAAACTACATAGGATTAAGATATTACCATTTTTCCATAAACAAAAGTTCTTACAAATGATGAGAATTATTATAAGACATATTGTATCGAGTGGCGAAATTCAACTTAGTTTTCCCCCTTTTTCGCCTAGTTTTCGTAACATTACGCGTTAAATGACGGAACTTACATACCGCGCTTTGCCTTGTTACCAAAGCGAGGAAATGAAAATAATTCATTCTCCCGAGTGGGAATAGAACCCACAACCGTCGCGTTTATAATCAGACCCTGTGCCGCAGCTGCCTCTGCAATAATCTATAAATCTATTTTTCAGTGTACTTATTGTGAAAAAGCTTTTTCATACCAGCACGATATGAAAAGACATATAAGAGACATTCATCTCAGACAAGGAACAGTGGAGTGCGACGTTTGCTGTAAAAAATTTAATACTAAGTGAGTATGAGCCTTTATTACCGTAATAGAAATCGAATTAATATTTTTTATCTGTCTTGATTTATTTTTTTTACATAAAATTAATAGGCTAGGTCGCTGTTATTTCCTCTGTCAATGGAACAATATTTTTTAACATATGGTGAATTGATAATTCGCTCCTTTAAATTAAAATAATTGTGTTAATTTTTTATTATTTTTTGTTAGCGACCCGCTCTCGGCTTCGCCCGTTTGAACTATTTGTATGGAAAAGTGAAATTTTAGTTAATAGAAAAAGTCAATTTTAACTTTTTATTCATAAACCTATGGAAACAAAACAAACACTAAATGGATTAATTATGCATTAAAGCTTGTCTAAATACAATAGTGAAAAGAGCAGTTAAATCGGTTAAGGCGTTTCTGAGTTTAGCGTGAAGGATGCACAGACAAAAATTTTAAGAATCTTTGTTTTATGTTTTATCACATTGATAAATGGCATAGATGAGTAGGGATGAGTACACAAGTGTGCGATTGTAGACTTGTTATGGATTCGATACCCACTCGAGGAAATAAAATATTAAAAAAAATGGAAAGTGAAGAGCGGTGTGTATTCGAAGTGTTTTCATGTAAACGGAGGGTAACGGTAGGTTACCAGCGTAATAATATACAGCGTAAAGTAAAAAGTCAAAGTGTTTTTTTTAATTATTGTTTTAGATTCTATTACATCAATAAGCATTCATTTATCCAAGAATATTACAGTGTACAGACAGCGACCAGATACAAATTTAATATATGTGTGTGTACATGTCTATGATAATATTTGCTTGCAATGGCAACACCAATGGGCAAACTTGGCCTTAGCACTAGTGTTGCCAAACTATCGGTAGTTTCGCGATCGATAGTTTTAATCTAAAAAAGCCTATGCGATCGATACAACAATCGATAGTATCGATCTTATCGATACTATCGATTC
>JAATLQ010038242.1:40219-65082 GCA_013421005.1 Heliconius erato x Heliconius himera
ATATATATATATATATATATATATATATATATATATATATATATATATATATATATATATATATATATATATATATATATATATATATATACACACACCTACGGAGTGAAATTGTATTACTAATTGGATGTGCGAAAACTAACTAACTATGAGAAACATGCATATAATTTACTTTTGTCCTCGTCAGAATAATGTTTGCCACTAATCTATACATGTAATACAACTGAAATGTCTGAATGTGAAAGATATATAAGTAAATCTTTAACGGGCATTCATAATAGAACCCAAAACGAATAATTTTTTTTTTATTTTTGTCTGTACGTATGTCCACGCTAATCTCAGAAACGGCATGATCTATTTTTAATGCAGTTTTCACTGTTGTGTTTTGGCTAACTTACCTTAACATTAGTGTTTGTATTATTTTAATATGTTCATAACTAAAAAAGATTGTCAGTACAAACATTTGCAGGGGACAGTGCAAAAAAGTGTTTTATTTAATTGGCTAAAACTTTAGCCAATTAAATATTGTCTTTAAAATGATAATGTTATTTGGCCACGTAAGTAATTCAGACGACATAATAAATAATTTTATGGTACAAGCACACGGCAGGGTAGACAGAGGGAACCTAGTGTTAAGACACTCCGTTCTCCGCTTTCCGCCAAAATCTGGAGGCGTTGCGTGTTGTGTGGCTGAACTCAACGCCGCGCTTTACTTCGACACCAGAGCGAAGAAATGGAATGTTAAATATTTCATTTCATCGAGTGATAGTTACAATTTGTGCCCCTGCGCCACGACTGGCCTCATACGTGGCGCTAGTCTATGTTTAAAATACATCTGTTACCACTTTAAATGTATTCAGTTGCAGCTTATATATGTTTATAATTTATTTTCTTACAGGAAGCTCCCGTACAAGCTTGCCCCTTGCTGCCATCCGCATTACTTCTCACTCATAGTCAAGTGTATAGGTGAGTTTAACTTTGAAAGTCTTGATATAAAGCCTTGTAAATATATATTTTAATATATTATAATTATAAATTTTTATGGGATTTTATCATTAAAAATAAATATATTATTCTTTATCCTTACATATATTTAAGACATGCAAATGCGATGGTTGTGGGTTCGAGACCCGTTCGATGGAATGATTAGGTCTTTATAACTTTTACTATGTTGCAAATGGGGATTGGAGTATTTTTACTCTTTATTTGGGTAAAAACCCAAGTAAAGGGAAGTTAGTGTTAAAATATCTAAACATAATAATCTTTTGCCTATTATGTTTCACAGAATGCCACTAAACTTAATTATTCTATTACAAAAATAAAACAAAGATAAAATATCTCCTCCAATCAGTGTCCTGGGTCTGTGTCTGTAGCCCACTGTAAAGTCAGTAATATATTTTTTTTAACTTACTAATAACGGGATACAGCGTGAAGCTAAAAAAAATAGTTAACCTCTTTATAATAATATGTGAAACAAAACCTTTGTACCCCCCTTTTTACGAAAATTGTGCAAACGGAGAAGTGTGAAATTTGGCACGTGTAATGGTTTAAATGAAGGAGTTTAGAATGCAGTTAACAACGTGTAAAGATACATTCCCCTGACGCCGCACTTGCAGCTCATGGAAACAAACAATTAGAGTTCGATATATTTGCTGAGTTAATTATTTTCAATATACATTTTGTGTAATATACATTTTGTCAATGTATATAAATTTTTTATTAATATTCTTTGTCTTCAACTTGCTCTGATACAGAAAGGTTCTTTGTAAAATTAAATAAATAAATTTTTTAAAAAGCCTTTTTCTCGCCTGCGTAATTTAACTATGCTTATTTTTTTTTTTAAAAACGTACACTTTTGTATCTATATATAACCTAACGTTGCACGTTACGGTTCCTCCAGTAAAATGTTTTTTTTTTCAACTTGCAGACCGACAACGGCCGCGTCCGCGGAGGACGTCACCGGCATCCCGTGGTGGCGCCGCACTACTCACTAGAGACTGATTAGCTTTAACTTTATTTACAAAACATGTATTATTAATGCGATTTTGTTATAAATAAATATTGCTTTATACTATGTTTTGTTTATTTTTTTATTTGGGTTCCGTAACTTTAAAAAAAAAAGGAACCCTTATAAGATCATTTTGTTATTCATCCGTCAGTCTGTTTATCAAGAGCCTTTTTTTCATGAACACTTAAATATGTCAAATTGAAAATGAAGATTGAAAGTCAAACCTAATAAATATATTCAGATCCCGGGTCCCTTGATTTCCTGAAAAATCATATTTTTTCATTTAAATAAAAAAAACCGTTTAAATCGAAAAAAACGCGTATTTAGATAATATAAAAGGAATCGAAATTAATAGGGTACGCCGCTAGTTCAAGTGAGGTATTAGATGAAAGGGCTTTGGCTAAGCTAAGATCCAATTTTTGTACGGATGGGCGAGCCCGACTCACGTTTGTTCGGTTTTTTATAAATTTACATTTTTAAAACCACAAATTTTTATGTTAAAATGTATATAAAACAATCATGGCGCGAATTGCGCACGAGCATATCGGAATAAAATTCGGAAACCTGTACTACTTTTTATCTATAAAAAAAAAATATAATTTCCAAACTCGGGATTTCATTGTCTTGCTTAGTTTAAATAGATAAATTAGATGCACTTTAGTAATTAATTTCTATGACTCAAATATGTAATTTTGGGTAATATATCTTAATTAGTATATAAATTACTTTTCTTTGAAAAATATAGCAACTGCAAAAAGCAGCCATTAAAAGACATTCAACTAACTATATTCATAAATAATTTACTAATTTTAAAAAATATTCACAAGTACTATTCTACTAATATAATTATGAAATATTCACAGGTAATTGCGAAATAAAACTCAAATATATATATATATTTTATTTTTTTTATTGATTAAGTGGAGATTGAAACATTAAGTACATATAAATATTACAAAATAATGTACTTTAAGTACTAAAGTAACTATAAATTAAAATCGTACGACACATTCAGATGCACCACAAACTAATGAAAACATAAACAGAATTGTATAGAATAAAATAAAAAGAAACAAATTAAACTGATTATTAGATTATAATATACTTATGGCTACTTGTGTTTTTTTTTCTTAAATACATTTTTTTTTATGTACATTAAACGTTTTGAATCTGTTAAATTAGTTTTCAAGTACATTTATGTGATGCTTGTAAAAAATAATACCAATACATGCAAGAGAGCTTATAATATCATTATGTTTTATAGTATGAGATAACATTTTAAAATTAAATGCTTATTTGCAGTCCAATTTTAAATCTTTTCGAAAACATCGGACCGAGACCCATGATTCACAAAAATAATTTAATCTTATAATTGATAATTATATTTTAATTTGTTGATCATTATATTTTAGCTATTCACCATTAGAAATTCATAGAAATAATTAAGAAATATTGTCCAAGTATTATGCAACCAAATGGGAGTATATATATTTTTTTCATCAATTTCACGCTGTATCCTAGAGTAGGCAGAGGGAACCTAGTGTTAAGACACTCCGTTCCCCACTTTCCGCCAAGTTCTGAAGGCATTGCCTGTTGAGTGGCGGAATTCAACGCCGCGCTTTGCCGCGACAACAGAGCGAAGAAATGGAAATATAAAAGCAAATAAATATTTCACTTCCTCGAGTGGAGATCGAACCCACAACCAACCGATTTTACAGTCACACTTTGTGCCCCTGCGCCACAACTGGTCACATTATGGAACCAAATGTTAATATATTAATTAAAATCGAATAACTTAGACACTTGTTACATTACGAAATATTATCATTATAAATTGTGTAATTTCAAATTCACTGTCAGGTCCTAGTATCGTAATTATATAAAAGAATACCTAAACTTACAACTATTAAGGACGGTCTCAACACAAAAGAAATTAAATTATTTTTTTAAAGTTAAAAACTTAACACTAGATGCGACTCGGAATATTAAGCTGCATATATAATTAATAATATAATATAATATTTTGTTTAAATTATTTATATAGTTTATAATAATTATTTTATAAATATTAATTGATTGCGGTTATATATTTCAAAATTATAAATATATGTATATATATACTAAGTTAAATTACATAATATGCTGCGTAGCAAGACGAAAAATCTACGTTACACTATTGGTAAAACTACAAATTAGACAGAATTTTATATGTTAAGAAAACCATAACTATTTTTTATGCATTTTATATAAATTTATATGACATTCCGTTCACCAGTTCCTGTCCAATTTTGTGTCGCGTAACTCAACGCCACCGAAGCGGGAAAATGAAAATAATTGAATTATAATTAGTTTCCTTAGTAGAAATCGAACCTACATCACACTCAAATCCGCATATTTTTAAATTTAAATATTTTTCAAGTGAGATTAACAAATACTGTGGATTTGAATTGGATTCTCACTCGAAAAATATACTGAAAAGTTTAGATATTTTATAATGTAATGATAATGTTAATATTGTGTCATTCAGCCGAAGATAAATGAAAATAAAATTATATTAGCGCCAGCGCTCTACAATATTTGTTAAAATCTATCTTATAGTTCAAATATAGCATGAAAGACAGACATTTTAAATGAATAACAATACAATATTGCAATTTTTCTATAGTACTATAATATTACATCTAATACATAATAGACGTATTGCATATATATCACGCTTAATAATGTAAATTAAAAAAAAAAAATTAAAATTAAATTAGCTTCACGCTATATCCCGCAGACAGCAGGGACAGCAGGGGCAGAGGGAACCTAGTGTTAAAACACTCCGTTCCCCACTTTCTGCCGAATTCTGGAGGCATTGCGTGTTGAGTGGCAGAACTCAACGCCGCGCTTAACCTCGACACCAGAGCGAAGAAATGGAAATATAAATTTAAGTAAATATTTCATCTCCTCGAGTGGGGATCGAACCCACAACCAGTCGGTTTTGCAGTCACACCTCGTGCCGCTGCGCCACGCCCGGCCTCAATAAATAATATAAATTAAGCTATAAATTTGTTTTTCTAATATATTTTTGTAACATAAGCAAATGCAATTATACGAATTAGAATACAACACCTTTAATTGTTGTTTTTTTGTCACTTATTTTAATTAAAACAAACCATATAACCAATACTAAGCAACAACATTATTTATAATTGAGAAACATTTCAAAGTACGATTTAATAGAATTATAAGTTTAATCAATTTTCATATATATTAAAATATATATTAAAGTTGTAATTATTATTTTAAAGTGAGAACAATTTAACCTACGTTACACCGTTATACAATCGAAATACATTTAGATACATATGGACATTAAATCTAATTTTATAATCTGGACGATAATTTGGCCACATGTCTTGTATTTATTTATAAATTACGATTATTAACTATCAAATCTATATTTTTTTAAATCTTTAATACAGACAATGTGTATAATATCAAGAAAATATATGACATCTATTGTGTTACCGTTTATTTTGAAAATAGAACCCAAAATATGATTAACAAAAAAAAAGCAAAAAAGAAATAAAATTAATTCAATATGAATTCTCAAATAAAGGCTCCATAGTAAAAACGACAACATTAATAAAATATCACACACAAAATATATTTAAAAATATTTTGTACCTCGAAATGCAATTCGTGTATAGATAAAAAATAATACCAGCAATATTTTTTTTTCTTCGGGCAACATTTACTACAGACCATTATCACTTACAAACAAAACAGGTTACTCGATATCCATTCTAAAGTCGATTGTCATAAAAATAAATTCTTTACTTACACAGATATTTAAGTACTAATGTACCGTTAGAAGGTTAAAAGATTACATACATATATATATATATATATATATATATATATATATATATATATATATATATATATATATATTTAGGTGGACATTATTGGTTTTGTCTGTTCGCAAGAAAATACATTAAACATATTGTATTTACGCGACCGACGGTCGACCATCCAGCATTTTGTCGCTCTCCTCTGCACTGCTTAAACTGTAAAAAATAAATAAATAAATCAGCTTCACGCTGTATCCCGCACACTGCAGGGTAGGCAGAGGGAACTTAGTGTTAAGACACTCCGTGCTCCAATTTCTGCCGAATTCTGGAGGCATTGCGTGTTGAGTGGCAGAACTCAACGCCGCGCTTAACCTCGACACCAGAGCGAAGAAATGGAAATATTGCATCTCCTCGAGTGGGGATTGAACCCACAACCAGTCGGTTTTACAGTCACACTTCGTGCCGCTGCACCACGACTGGCCTCAAAAATTGGTAAAAAAAAATAATAAAAAAAATTATTGAGTGTTAGAGAAAGTCCACTCAAACGTAACCAACCGGCTTTTGATTTGACGACTGACTGAGGACTTACGAGTTCTTTTATATCTAATGATATAGAGAATTTGGTGTGCAACTTGTGAGCTTTCACCAATTACAAACGTATACTTGGCTATTTTATTTTTTATATTTTTACAGGCCAGTCGTGGCGCGGCGGCACGAAGTGTGACTGTAAAACCGACTGGTTGCGGGTTCGATCCCCACTCGAGGAGATGAAATATTTACTTAAATTTATATTTCCATTTGTTTGCTCTGGTGTCGAGGCTAAGCGCGGCGTTGAGGTCTGCCACTCAACACGCAATGCCTCCAGAAATCGTCAGTAAGTGGGTAACGGAGTGTCTTAGGTTCCCTCTGCCTACCCTGCTGTGTGCGGGATATAGCGTGAAGCAGATTTTTTATATTTTTACATAATTTTATTACGTTATGTTCTATACTTGTTATATAAATTTATTTCTGAAAATATGACAGATAAGATATAAAAATGTCCAACGGCAATTATTATTATCAATGCACATCGTTTAATCTATCCAAAAATATTATGAGCCTGTATAAAATTATTTGGAAAATTGTGAAAACTAAAACTAGATAGATGGTTTCTCTGAAATCAGACACAAGCCTGATGGAGTGATATTATAAAGGATCATCTCTTTCTCTTTCAAGTAGTTGTCTTAGCAAAACTTCAAAGTTGTATTGCGCGGCATTGAGTTACGCCACTCAACACGCAATGCCTCCAGGAATCTACGGAAAGTAAGAGGGATGGAGTATTTTAACTCTAGGTTCCTTCTACCTACTAGGCTCTATCCGGGATACAGCGTGAAACTGATAAAAAAAGAGTTAAAATAGAATTAAGTTACGTATATTTATGAGAAAAAAGTTAATTATTATAAACCTAATAAGTGTAACAAAATAATCTACAGTCGATTTTAATGCAATAGAAATTTATAGCAAAGCGTAGGGCAAAGTACTAAATATACATAGTATATAGAGTGGTGATATAGATAGAAAGGCCAGTACAAGTAAACAATAGAAGACAATGGAGTCCGATACGCGAACAGTGACCAGTTGGACCAACGTCACAATTCACCAGCGATCCTTTGTAATATAATGTAAACAGCGATTGAGGTCCCAGTCGTTTATATAACCACCGTTTTGTGCTTGTTTGTATATAACATTATAAAGGTGTTACCTTATAGGCCAATTTCCTTAACGATCATTTGTGTTGGGTAAAGGAAATTGAACAATAGACAAGTTTATTAATATATTTTTGTTATCTTTAAATTTCAACTATTTAACATAATACGTGGGGTTTGAACAGTTTTATTTTTATTTCTTCCTTAATATTGAAGATAAAGAAAAAATATTTTATTAGGTATATTCATTCTACTTTAGCATATGTATAGATACACTGTTAATGGGTTGCAGTTAAACATTCAAGGGCTTAATGCAGCACTAACATAATCTAATATTCCTTTCGAATATAAGAAATTATCTATTATAATAACAATTTTAGCACAATATAAATTTATCAAACGAAGCCTGTTACTTTTAACCATTTAAAAATAATAACACTAATAATATTTGAGGCTTAATTAAATATTTACGTAAACATCTAATAAGTAATTAATAAATAAAAAAATCCGCAAGGAAAAAAAGTTGTAAAAAATAAAGAAACGGTGATAATCTTCAAACATTTTTTACTTGAATTATATTTAAGAACACTCTTCTTACGTCACCTTTTCTACAAAAAAAAGCACTTATATATGAATCGTATAAAAAAGTCGAAGCGATCTGATCACTAAACCAAACGTTCTCACCAAGCTACGTCGAAAACGTATAAGGAACGTTTGTTATAACTTATTTATTTTGTTAGCATCTCTGTAGAGCGCTTGGACGGTTTCCAAATGCGGCGGGTTCAATCTCGCTAGGTTACATTTTTTATACGTTTCCTAAATATTTTTTTTTCCTTAGTGTGGATGGAATAACACTTTAAAAATTTAAAAGAAAAAACAATCAAAATCGGTTCATCAGTTTAAGAGCTACGATACCACATACACACAAACCGACACGTCAAACTTCTTAAACCTAGTTATCGATATAACATTAACAAATGCTTACCATTCTTTATTATCCATTAGATTGCGCATTTCATCATCGGGTGCAGGGGGTGCGTCCCTGACGGGCGCGTACTGCGCCGCCACCAGGGGGTCGGTCGACGGGTTGAGGGCCGTCAGGGCTGCGGCCCCGCTGGCCTGCGCCTCCTTGCCCCCACCCCAGCGAGCTGACCATGCCCACCCGCCGATGCCTGGTGCAATGATTTTGTTAATTGAGATTTACATGTATTTGAGTCCGTCAGGGCGCAGCGTGTAAACGCAACGGTCATTGGTTCGATTTCCGATCAGGGAAAATGACTTGTTTGATATTTTAATTTCTCTGGTGAACGTATTTAACGCGCATTGTCTCAAAAATTGTTGTTTTTTTTTTCGTTGTTGTGAAGGTAAAAATACACCGCTGCTGCAGTTCGAAACTGTTCAATATCGATTATAGTCATTTCAAAAATCAGATTACACAGGGGGGCTCCCTGGACATAAACCCAACAAAATGAACGACATTCTTTAAGATGAAATTTTAATATATTTTAAACCTAACATTAATTAAGCTATCGAAACCAGTCGTGGTTGAACTTTGTATTTACAGAGACAGTTAAAGGGATATACTCGTATAATAAAGGTTTAGTCTCATATTGTAACTTAAACCAATCCAATCGACCGATCGGGCTCTCGAAAGGTCTCCTTCTTCCTATTCTGATTAATCTAAAATAATATATTACAATATACACGTAAAGACGTATATCAGGAAATCATCAAAGAGGTAAAAGAACAGTACGGAAAACCAAAGACGCAAAAAAAATCATATTAACAAGTAATACAAAATATTTCCAATAATCTTTACGTCAAAAGGAAAAATCAACAGATAAACAAAACTTCATCTTGAAAAGGTAATATTTGTGACACAATTTTGCCTAATTTACAGTAAGTAACACGCCAGTCGTGGCACAAAGTGTTACTGTAAGCGCAAATGGTTGTGGGTTCGATACCCACTCGAAGCGATGAAATACTAATATAAATTTATATTTTCATTTCTTCGCGTTGTCGAGGCAAAAGCGCGGCGTCGAGTTCCGCCACTCAACACGCAATGCCTCCAGAATTCGGCGAAAATTGGGAAACGGTCTTAACACTAGTTTCCCTCTTCCTACCCTACTGTATGCGGGATACAGCGTGAAGCTGATTTTTTTTGATAATAGCACATTCACGTCTCATTGACTTCACTGGCGTAACGCCAAGAATAATAATAATTTCATCGGTTTTCACTACTCGTGCCCTTTGTATATTCGTTTCCGCACACACTGGTGTAGTGTTCGTGAATATTAAACATACGTTTTTACATTACGAGTCAAGGATAATTCCGAATTTAGAGTGAAGGGCGCTTTACCGCAATATACGTACAAATTTTTTGAAGGTATAAAACTAGCGACACTCTCGCGGCTTCGCCCGCTTCATTTATATAATTATTAATTTACTAATCTGCATTAATTTTATTTTCTTCTTAATAATATAATTTTCAAAACAATATCTATAGCTATCTCTTCTTCCTTTCAGTCGTAACGCCCTTGATAGAGCGGTCGTGTAGTCACGTTCTTGACTTCTGTTACTTGCCACAGTTTCACGCCATTTCATTCTGTTGGTCTTCATTATAGTGCACTCATGCAATATTGAAAAGTTAAAGTTTCAGCTAATTTAAAGCATTTTTCAAATGAATTTTTATTTTATAAATCGTTTGAAATAACACAAACACAAAATATTAAGGAGAGCTTGCCAAAATAGAATAATTAAATCGGTGAAATGCAAGTAAATCGGCTAAGCCATTTCTGAGAATAGTATAAACAAACGCACAGACAAACACAAATTTCTTACGTTTACGTTATTAAATACCACCAATTACATTTTTCTTATAGATATATCTTCCATGTACCGACACCGATCCCTTACGATTCTATTATAAGTATAGATTTAGATTTATTACAAGTATACATCGAGTAATCACGATATCAAAAAAAAGGCCCAAACAGGCCCAATAATTTTTAAATGTCAAATAAAATATAATACATAACCGAAATCATTAAATATTGTTAATTATAATTTGGTATGCATAAAATTGTATCAAAAAATAACTATAAAGAACAAAAATTCCGACTGCATAAAATAAAAAATATATATATTTCATTTTATAATAATATTTCATTTATAATATTGCCAGTCAGGATCCATCTAAATTTTACGAGGTTCCTTGTAAAATTTTATTGGTTGAAGTGTTAAAAAATTTATTTATTCTGTGTTCTGTGAGTCATGTTTAATAATATTAATAAATATCAATGCTATAAGGTTAAGGTCAGCTAACGACGTGATTACTTACCTGACCAGGCCAAAAATCTTTCTAATGTAGACATTCTTTATCTGTATAGTCACATAATAGAGTATATACTATTCTATATGTTTTATAAGTGTATGTACACTGTGGACAAGTAATTTTGTTTTTTTTTTTATCAAATCTTCTTCTTCAGCTTCACGCTGTATCCCGCACACAGCAGGGTAGGCAGAGGGAACCTAGTGTTAAGACACTCCGTTCTCCACTTTCTGCCGAATTCTGGAGGCATTGCGTATTGAGTGATTATTTTATCAAATCGATCAAACAAATTAATTGTGTAATATCTATACTTATTATCGGTATATTTATCGGTGTCTGTATATGAAAGATATAAAAGAAATAATGTTGTCGGGGGTCTTTATTAAAGTAATAGAACCCAAAACAAAGATTTTTATATTTTTTTGTCTTATTGTTTATGTGTTTGTTAACGCTAATCTCAGAAAGGGCTCATAAGATTTAAATGCAATTTTCACTATTGTATTTTTTAAGGGAAGCTTAATATTTAGTGTTTGGTTTATTTTAATCTTCTCATAAATTTAAAAAAGTTAACATAAAGAATTACATGCTATAACATGGCTACAAAATGTTCTATTGAATTGGCTGATATCTTAGTAGTACATGCGGACGAAGGCGCGAGCGCGTTACCAGTATACAATAAACCTCTTTAACATAATTATATTTTAACAAATTTAAAATAAAAAAAACATATTCTAACCTGTAAATAGCAGTCCCAGACATAATATAACACCTCCTGCAATGAGCGCTCCGAACCCGTTGTCAGCGTCTTGCGGCGTGGGCGTCGGAGGTGTATTCGAGTACTGCACACCGCCCGCTATGAGGAGAGCAAGACCTGGAACAAACACAAAAAAAAAAACTTAAAAAAAAAAACTACAGTACTCACGCAGAGTTACCAACAATAAACTTAAAGCTGAACTATTTATAAAGAGGCCAGTCGTGGCGCAATGGCACAAAGTGTGATTGTAAAACCGACTGGTTTTGGGTTCGATCCCCACTGGAGGAGATGAAATATTTATTTAAATTTATATTTCCATTTCTTCGCTCTAGTGTCGAAGCAAAGCGCGGCGTTGAGTTCTGCCATTCAACACGCAATGCCCCCAGAATTCGGCAGAAAGTGGGGAACGGAGTGTCTTAGCATTAGGTTCCCTCTGCTTACCCTGCCGTGTGCCGGATACAGCGTGAAGGTGATTTATTTATTTTTTAATCAATGTACATAAAAATGTTCCGTTACAGTACTCACGCAGCGTTACCAATAATAAATTTAAAGCTAAACTATTTATAATTTTACAACAACTGATTTATTTAATTACATTAAGCGCATTTCAAGCCGCGAGCGGGTATCTGGTTAGATATAAACAGCAGAAACTAGAAAAACCAGAGGAACCAACAAGTTGGATGTGGGAGCTAAATATAAGTATCACAAGTTAAGTTTACAAATAATCTTACATGCAGTTTCTCACGTAAATGAGAAAGAAAATGAAGTAACAAACGATAACGATCCAATATATTTGTTTATGGTAAGATATGCAAGTAGACTCATCTACTGGCCACTGATACAAAGAAAAAAACCGGTTAAGTGCGAGTCGGACTCGCCCACCGAGGTTTCCGTACCAATTTCAGGATAAGGGAAGTACACTGTAGACCTTATAAAATATGACAAAATTAAGTTTATGAAATTAACTACAAATATAAATTTGTAGTATTTTTTTCTATGAATTTCTATAAATTTTCACTTTTCACAATTTTTCCTCTATTTGTACGTCAACGTCTTTTAAGACGTTGCTTCGTACCAAATTTCAAGACTTAGTTCAAGGGTTTTGATTCCCTTGTGAGTTTCGAAAATCTGCGAATTTTTGCAGCAACTGGCAATAACTCTCTTTTGATTGCGTTACTTAAGAGTTTTATTTTTTCACTGCTCTAAGGGACAAGACTTGAGTATTTGATATAAATTTCAGCTTGATATCTCGACGCGTTGATGAGAAAAAGGGTCTTGACAGACAGGCTTTTGCCGTGTGATCCCGGCCTAGAATAGGATCATCCTGGTACTGGTGGTGTCGTAAGAGGCGACTAAAGTACGTGTGGCAGAATCACGTCGCCAGCACTGGCAACACGCATGGGCAGACTCGACCGGATCATTACCACCCCCGGCATTTAAAACCGGCGTGAGGTAGTGTACCGGTGTTCCTATGAGGATTCCGTTTTTTCCTTTTGAGGGACGGAATCCTAAAAATGAAGCTCTTTCTAGACGGGTTTTATAACGCAAGTAAACATATCAGTAAAAACTGGTAATACCAGTATAAATACACTTAATTGGTTCATACACTGCTTTTGGATTCAAGTAATCTGCTTAAGATTAGATACTTTTATCGTGGGAATTGACTTCCAATCAATATGACATATATTTTTTTAAACATATTCCATTGCATATTAATGTTTAGGTGTTTATATGGTTTGAATTTCAACTCGATATCTCCAAGCATACATGACATAAAGGCTCTTGACAGACAAACAGACAGACGAACAACAAAGTGATTTTATAAGTCTTTCTCTTTTGCTTAAAAGGTACGGAACCCTAAAGGGTTAAAATATTTTAAAGAATATTGTGACACAATCACTTTAAGTAACTGTGTTCTATTAAATTAAATTAATTTATTGGAGAAAATTTATAATCATGTTCAAGCGGGCAAAGCCGCGAGAGGGTCGATAATGAGAAATAATGCTATAAACTAACGTACATACGTTATTATACATTAACACAATAATTTTAATTTAAGGGAGCGTATTAGCAATATACCGTAAGTTACCAAATCAGCTTCACGCTGTATCCCGCACACAACAGGGTAGGCAGAGGGTTAAGACACTCCGTTCCCCACTTTCTGCCGAACTCTGGACGCATTGCGTGTAGAGTGGCAGAACTCAACGCCGCGCTTAACCTCGACACCAGTGCGAAGAAATGGACATATAAATTTAAGTAAATATTTCATCTCCTCGAGTGGGGATCGAACCCATCACCAGTCGGTTTTACAGTCACACTTCGTGCCGCTGCGCCACGACTGGCCTCACCATAAGTTATAATATTATTTAATCGACATAGGAAACGATAGGCCAGATCTATAGAGATAAAATGCCGTAATAATCACGGAAAACCTGTAATTTGTTCATAAAACATAATAAATAATAATAGTTAGATATAAATAATTCATTTTAATATATGTATATAATTTATTTCATACATTAATATACTTTGCCAACGGTGTAGGTACTTTGTACCGGAAATACGAGCAGGAAATTATTAGTTATCCACAGACTCTGTGACTAATAACTACCTACAATTTTATTTATTTTTTTCAATAAAAAGGCTTTTTATCAGGAAACAAATTGGTTAAGAACTATAAGTTATAAGTATAAGTTGTCAGCTTACGTAAAACAAGAAACACGAAGCCGAATCGTATTCGATTTCAATACCACATTAGCATTTAATATTATAAAATAATTATATTTTATTTCCTCGCCAACCGCAGTGCGTATATATAAATTTTCAATTTACACCGTGGCTAGAAGATATTATTTTTTATTCATCGACAACTGACTTATAAATATTCAAATATCAACTCATTTGGTAGTTCTCGATGATTTTGAACTCCCATCACGTACTTATTTACTTAAAATTATTTATTTATTCCCGTAATGAACCACGGGTGACGGTCTGTACGGCCATGAAATTTAAATACCGAAGTAGAATAATCAAAAAAATATAAGAAAAAGATAAAAATTGTCACTTAAATATATAAATGAAAGCGGCATCTCAGATTTGAAAGCAATTTATAAATATGGGCCTAAATAGAAACATTGTAATCATTATCGTATTTTTAACGATTGTTTAATGAATGACTCTTTATCCAGTGAACACGCAATGCCTCAAGAATCGGCCGAAAGTAGATAACGGAAGCGTCCTAATCGGAAACTCTTATCTTAACACTAGGTTTCCAGGTTCCCTCTGCCTACCCTGCTGTGTTTGTATCGTGAAGTAAGAAAAAATATTTGCATTTATCTCCTGTGTATTAAGATATATGTTCTGCAGTGTAGAAAGAGAGAAACTGGTGTTATCCGCTTTTCTAGTTCACTGATCAGTGGCGGAACCCAACGCCGCGAATAAAAAGAAGTATTATATTTTTTTATAATATGTTTTTATAATACTTAATCTTACATAATGATTTATTTTAAAACTCATTTATAAATACACTATTGGCCGAGTTAAAAACTGATCCACCTTGACGATACTTTCGAGACTTGTCAAGCAAGACTTATACGTTATTATAGATGAAATCTATATATTTGGAAACGGCTAAACCACAGAATTTTAAAAAGGCAAAAAGCAAGCAAATTGATCGATGTCTTTTTAATTATCAATATTATTAATTCCAATTGTGTATAAACTCAGTAAGTAAATTTTATAAAATAATTGATTATAATAAATAAATACTAGTAAAATGATCGGTTAATAACTTGTGATTACAGATACCAGTCGTGGCGCAGGGGCATAAGAGTGTGTATGTAAACGCGACTGGTTGTGGGTTCGATCCCTATTCGAGGAAATGAAATAATTAATATTATTATTTTTTTGCTCTGATCTGAACATCGCAGAGCGCGGCGTCGCCACTCGACAGCCAGTGCCTCCAGAATACGGAAAATGGGGAACAGAGTGCATTAACACTAGGTTCCCTCTGCCTGCTGCTGTGTGCAAAAAAAGAAACAACAGAAGGAACAGCTATATATGTACATATATTATAAATCGTTTAAGGCTTAAGTCCATAGCCATTGTAGTAAATATCAACTTATTACGTCACAATGACGTTTTACCTTATTTACGTCTTTCGGCTTTTTTTTTAATAAAAAAACTCTGAATAGATACAAACATTGTCAGAAATCGACTATGGACTCCAGTTTAGACTTAAGCCTGTGACGTCTATTGTTGTATAAAATGATTATCACGATCTATTAGACAATGTACGACGTAATTTACTATTACATAACTACTTATACTTTTTTTTCTATATATATAAAAGGACATGTACTGACGGACTGAGGTAAGACGCACGCACAGCCGTAACCGCTGATGGTAGAAACGTGAAATTTGGACAGATGTTTATTTTCATAATCTGGTCATCCATTAAGGGATTTTGAAAAAATTCAATCGTAAAGGAATAAAATAGGAATTGAAAGTTTATATGGAAAAAAATTAAAATCTGCTTCGATTTTTATAAAATTTGAAGTTCAGACTCTTAAAAATATTTCATTGAACACGTGTTTCATGGGTTTTTAGGATTCACCCCCTAAGGGTTCAAATAAGGGGTTGAAAATTTATATGGAAAAGTCTTTAAATCACCACCGATTTTTATAAGAAATTAAATTCAAATTGTTAAAAATATTTTATTAAACACGTGTTTCGTGGTTTTTTTAGAATTCACCCCTAAGGGTGCAAATAAGCGGGCGAAGCTGCGCGCGCCCACTAGTACAATATAAAACTGTATAGAACATAAATATTTAACCGACTTAAATATAGAATATAAAAAAAATAAAACAAAACATTAACCTAGTGAAATTTAAATTGTTTACATATCGATGATGACAATGATTATATCATTATCATCACCATCATCATCATCGTAGACTCGGCTATGTACATTATAATAAGCACTCAGTAGCTTTTTTAATTTATTATATCTAGTAATCTAAAATAAATTCTTGCTTAGAATAACGCAAATTAATAAAAACAAACTACTATAAACATAACAAAAGTTAAAAATAGCAATAAAGCACGTCCAGTATTTATTGTAACATTGACCCAGTTAACAAGTAAAATAACCCTCTTGCATTCCTAACGTAGGTACTATATCGATTTCACGACACTGGTTAGATTTAACTACGGATTTAACCCACTCTCAAGGCAAATTTTGCGGTTTAATTAATAGTTAAATAAGATCAGCTTCACGCTGTATACCGCATATAACATGGTAGCCAGAGGGAACCTAATGTTAAGAGACTCCGTTACCCACTTTCCGCCGAAAAACTTTTTTTTGAGGCATTGCGTGTTGATTGGCGGTGTCCAACGCCGCGCTTTGCCTCGTCCCGAGTGGGAATCGCACCCACAAATGTCGCGTTTACAAACCCACGCTTGTGCCTCTTCGCCATGGCGGCCTCTGCGGTGTCAAAAATATTATAAAAATATATTTTATCATATTTTTAACAATTTTAAAATGTTATCCCACACTTAGAAACTTTAGCACTTTTTACTTTACTTTCTAAATAAGTATTTTACTAAATAAGTATGTTTTATCATTAAATTTAAAAATATTTGTACTAAGTTGTCTATAAAATATATTGACTTTAAATATTTTCATAGGCATACATTGTGGTTACTAGTTACAAGTTATAACTTTTTGTAACCACAATGTTGGTACTAACTTACAACCAAACCTGAAATTTCCTTATTTATAAAATCGCAACATAGAAACATCACTTCCTTATATTTACTAAAATATATTTTTGGATAATACAAACGTAATACGTATATTATAGATAGATATATTAAACACAAACACTGTTTTACGAAAATACGTTAAATAATGTGAGATGTGATTTAAAATTACTATTATTTATTGTAATTATTTAATACTGTATAGTAGTTTATATATAATTATACGACCAATTTTGCTATGGAGCTTCAGTGAAGCTTTACTTAGCTCTAGCCAGACATAGATGAACAACCGGTTTCTACTGGTTAAACGTTTGTGGAATTTTATCCTTTTCTATTGGCAAAGGTAGATTTAAGGTAGATGTAATTTAATTTAAGACAAAATATTGATAAATCTAACTTACAATTATTTTTTTTAGTCTTTATTATATAGGGGTTAACGCTAAGCCCAAACGAAAAGAAAAGTTACATTAGTCTAGATATTTGTAATCCCTAAAATATTCTGCCGATAATGCAAAAGATAAGATAAATAAGATAAAGATAAGATAAGAGTAAATTGCTGATGAAATGATAATGGTATTTATTACTTTTTTTTCAGCTTCAAGCTGTATTCAGCATGTAGCAACGTAGGCAGGTCTAGAGTCTAGAGTTCCGCTCTTCACATTCCCTCGAATTTTGGAGGTATTGCGTATAGAGTGGCGGAACTCGCCTTTCGCGTTTACAGCCACACGCTTTTGCCCTTGCGCCACGACTGGCCTCAAATTATAAATACTGGAATGATTATTTTAAAATATATATATTATTATTCTCAAGCATAGGACATAATATACATTCATATATTTGAATCAAGAATCAACACATGAAAATGCTGAATTTTTGTCTTGAGAAAATCACACACGGATATGATAAGTAAAACGCAAATCTCAACAGACAGTCTGTTTGTATTCATAACTTCTGTAAACGAACACTAACAAATCTGACCCACTTCTTAGTGCGCACGTCACCCCCTATATAGGGGCCGAGAATAACCGTTACGGGAGTCTTTCATTTGAAGAAAACGTTTCAAAGTTGGTCATACAGTGGCATAGTAGCAGAGTTAAGCTCGTGCGTATCGTATACAATTAGGTATGAATCGTAAAAGGCGTCGAGTGTCCGGTGCGGCGCTTGCGGCCGGTGACTCATCCGGTGGCTGCGCGGTGGGATCGCCTCGCCGATAGTATAAGCCAACGGCAATACAATAATTATTATTATTACACACGTTGGATCTAGATACTTAAAAATAGATTTAACAAATAAAATTTAATAGTACTAGCGCTTAATTGGAGTATATTATCACATAGTATTCCATTTTTTAACCGATTTTTTTATGTTAGTTACCTCCAGAAGTTTTGATTGGGTGAACCGATTTTGATTATTCTTTTTTTTTAATTTAAAAGCTGGTGGTTTCCGTGAGGTCGCATTTATTGGTCCATTTCTGGCAATGTTATCCATGAGAAAATCTCACAAGTCTTAAATATGCATTAAGTATGTGCGCGACAAATGGACTAATCAATATCACGACAACCGATTTCGATGATTCTTTTTCAAGGTTCCGCACCTTTCAAAGAAAAACTCTTATAAGATCGCTTTGTTGTCCGTCTGTCTGTTAAGAGCCTTTATCTCAAGAACGCATAGAGATATAGATTTGAAATTCAAACCATATACTCAGATCTACGGTTCCATGATTTCCTAAAAAAATAATATTTCTTAATTTAAAACTTTAACTTAAAATAGATATGGCCGTTTATATCGCAAAAAACGCATATTTCGACTCTTCAAAGAGAATCAAAATTAATAGAGTACTTCCGTTTGACCTAGAATTATGAAATTTGGTACTAGATTCTACAGGTAGTACTACTTCAGGAAATAATCTGAAAACTATGCATTTGTATTTAAATTTATAACATAATAGCCGTCAAAGAGGGGCAAAATTTGCTATTATAGCTGCTATTTTAAGTGAAGTATCAGATGAAAGGGTTCTGGCTAAGTTAAGCCTGAATTTCAAAAAAAGCTCGAGATCTTCAATCTTTGTACGGAACCCCCTGAGGGCGAGCCCGACTAGCATATGCCCGATTTCTTTTTTTGTTTGATGTGATTTTGGGGTTTAGGTTCTAATTATGCGATTCGCTTGAAGTCGGTTTTTTTGTTAAAAATTATAAATTATTTACTTATTCCGTACATTGCCGTAATTGTTGGTTATAAAAACAAACAGATTTAACTATACAGTCACATTCAAAATCGAAACAAAATGGTCGAGATTTACGAAAGATGAGATAACAACGTAACATTTCCATACATCTTAATAGTCCAAAAGGCTCTATTATTCGTACAGACAACGCGCGAAGGTCGACAAACCCGTCGGTGTGCGGCTACAACACGTTTCCGTAACACAAGTACCTCTTACTTCCTCACTCCTTGGATTGAAAATTGAATTGAATCTTTGACTCATCAAAAGGGCGATATGTTTTATAAAAATGATATTCGTTTTTTTTTAAAGAATTTTATAAATGCATACTTATTTTTTAAAAATAAATTGGTCTTAATTACCGCTTTGGTTATGACTTATTAATCAATTTTATATTAATGTAATTGTGTAATAATATAAATGAATAATAATAATAATGAATATTACAAGATGTAATTGACAATAACTATTATATATTAACCAATTTGTTATTTAATATTTTTAATGCATTATATTTCACAGTAAACATATAAAAGATTTCAAATAGAGTTCAGATAACTGTTATTTTGATTTACAGTTATAATTTAAATAAATACTAAATAAAACATATGTTATTTTACCTTTTTATTTTAAATCCTTCTACAATTACTAGAATGCTAAGCAATTAAAGCAAATCTTACTAGAATGATTGTAATAGAAATTATTTATATAATATTATATAATATTAATTAGGTTTTTAACACTTCTTTTGCTAATTGTATGGCTTTTTATATAATTTATTATAGATCAATTAAATCATTAATAATTCTTGGTACTCTTAATTACCTGCTTTAAAGTGTCTACTTAGAATCATATAAGAAATGTGTATGGAAATTAAACCAAAATGTATTTCTTATAATAACAGCTGTTTTGGTTAATATTAATTAAGAACTATTGAAATAGATTTAGTGGAAGTGAAAGTTGTTTAATGCTAATGTTCCTACCCACACTTTCAACCCACTACTGCCACAAATTTGACCCATTTTCTCAATTACAATGCATTTTATTAAGTTATGAATCTTATACCATTCTATTTAGTTTTTTAAACTTAAAATAACAAAAACAAGATAAAATAGGAAAATAAAAAAATACACTTAAAAATAATTTGGAACTTATTTTGTTTACATAAATATTATATGTTAACAAATGAGTACTTTATATTACTAACAGTATGACTCATTACATAACATAAATATATAAATGTACATTGAATAATGTTTTTAATTTAAATTTCATAGATAGTGTAGGACTTATTTATATAATAATAGGTAAACATGACAATGAGGTGGAGTAGCGGCACAGCTTTTGAATGTAAATGCAACTCTTATGTATTTATGTCCCACTTGGGAGAATGAATTATTTGCATTTCCTTGATCTAAAGCAAATGAGCAGAGTTGAATCCTGTCATTTAGTATACAATACCTTGAAAATTAGATGGAAAAGTATGGCAGAGTATATAAGCAGAGTTTCTTTGCATTATGGAATAAATGGAATGGAATACATTGTGAAGCTAAAAAAATATTTTATAATGAAAAGTAGTAAAACTATTCATAAATTCTTCTTAATACAATGAGTACTATTACTACAGAAAAATGCATATTTCCACATAAGTGTTTATTGGGGGCGAGTATTGAGAACAATTTCTTAATAAAGACATATTATTTAAACTAGTTAAGACAAAGATGTTGTGTAATTTGGTCAGTAAGCTCACTTCACTTAATTTTTACTTTAAAAAAAGTTTTCAATTAAAATATATTTTGTTCTATAAATATAGATGAGATTATTGCTTATTGAGTTCAGGTCCCAACTGTTACACATTTAACTAATTTTTATCATATTTTTTATTTTCACACTTTTTTTTATTAGAGGGAGAATATAGTATCAAGACCACAACATTATATGTGCAGAACTCAATGTTAAAACATTGAGTTCACTTGTTGAGAAAGTGGCAAAATTAAAATAATTAATTTACTGATTGGGAATCAAACCCACAGCCATTATGTTTTAAAAGGTGATAACAAAAAATGCTTATTATTAATAAAATAGTTAAAATAACAGATACTGTTGAAGTGACATACTTTGTCAGATAATCAAGCTAGTCAGGTTTAAATATTATTTATTTGAAATATTTTCCCTCTAATGTTATTAGACAAATTATTGAATTGTATACTTTTATTATGTTCTAATAGATTGAAATTTCTTGGTTGTATGTGTGTACAACTCAGGAATATGTTACACCAAATATTGGATATTAGGTACTTGTGATTATTATCACATTGGTCAAATCAATCAAAACAAAATGTTATAATGTAATGTTATCTAACAAAATGTTTCTTTTTATCAGATTTATTCCAATAAGCCCTTTGTAAAGTAAAATTCTTAATAATCGTGCGCAACTTACATGATACACTTAAATTGTATGAACAATGAATCAATGTATTAAGATAAAAAAATAAATAAATAGCTAACTATTGTGTTTTTGAGTGATTGTTATGTCAATTAATGATAGCTTACCGATAATAAACAATGTGCTTCCAAACAGACACAGCGCCAGTCGTATACATACAGCCCGATTTAAGCTACTCGTCACGCGCCTTGAGAAGTAGCTGATCGGGCAATTCCAACGCTGATCATTCGGTTGCTGTTCATATGTCACAGTTGTGGGCTGATACACAGCACTTGTAGGCATTGTGAAACAATTTACTAAAAATAGTCCACTCAAACTAAACTAACACTTCTTTGTGCACTCACTTCACTGTTAATTGTAATAATTGTTTAAAGAGAAATAGATATACGACAGGTATATTAGAATTGTTTTTCGTTTATCTAATAAGAAAAACAAATAAGTGAGACAATATATGCGTAACTTTGCTTTTAACACTTACAAAACAAAGATAATTCAAGTGACGCTTTAGAGTCGAAGCGGTCACGTCGTGTTAGGAATCGGAAAATAGTATCGAATGAGCTCGTCTGTCAGAATGTGGAATACCGATGACACATAATAGTTGTAACTGTTTGACAGTGACAT
Source organism: Heliconius erato x Heliconius himera (assembly GCA_013421005.1). Classification (NCBI taxonomy): domain Eukaryota; kingdom Metazoa; phylum Arthropoda; class Insecta; order Lepidoptera; family Nymphalidae; genus Heliconius; species Heliconius erato x Heliconius himera. The sequence continues at coordinate 62,888 of JAATLQ010038242.1, forward strand.
AATGACATTAGTATCTTATGTTCGTCAAGTTGTCAGCAGTGTTCTTTAAATTCTTATTTCTCAATCGCCAAAAGTGATTTAATAGCACTGCCTAATGACTTACATACTTTAATGATGGAAATAAAGAAAATTGTGTTTTTTAAATATATTTTTTTAGTCGATTATACGAATAACATTTTGTAAAAGTCTGATTTTGTGATGATAATTAGGCGAATTACATGTCAGTTAACATATCAAACAATTACATATCAGTTTTTTAATAATTACTCTTTGACCATGCCAATCAAATGTTTCCTTAAATGATCAGGAATCCAATGAGAATTAGTGAGAATAATGATAAGCACCTGAAATGATGCTATGATACCAACAATGATAATAAATATATATAAAATCAAATAATAAATACTTATTTACTCAGCTTCACGCTATATTAAAGGATAGTCAGAGAGAATGAGGCGTCAAACGCTCCGGTCTCTACATACCTCTTATGTTTATTATATGAGGGAAGCACCGACAGAAATATGTGCTAAATGAAAACTATATCTTAGTAAAAAACACGAGCAAATGGTGCGATGATAAAATAAAAGACACAGTAGAGAAAAGGAAGAAAGCATGTTACGATCATAAGGCTTCAGATAAATCTTTTTAAAAAAGAAAAAGGATAAGCTACAAAAGCACCAAACGAAAGTACTGACAAAGATGAAGCGTGAAAGTTCCGAGAAAAAAAGAGATAAAATGTTAACGGGTCACTTCCGGGAAAATACAAAACATTTTTGACTCTCTCTACCTCAATTTACAAATTTGCCGAGTTTTGATATTAAGTACAGATGGTGAAACGAGCATATCAGAAGAGAATACGAAAATTAAAATATGGAGAGCAGCCGGAGCAGATGGAGTTACGGCCTCGCTTCTTGGACTTGTTCTGATTTTTGTGCAACTTACGCTGAAAAACGAGGAAGATTATCGGTCCCAAGTGAGGTGCAGGCATCAGAGAGACTGCAAGCCAGAGGCAACTGCAGGCTATCAATTTCAATAACTTGTACAGTAAAATTTATGCTTACTAAAATATTAACATGAAGAATGAAGAAGGGATTCGAAAGGCTACTGTTTAAGGCCCAGGGAAGCTGAAGACCTGAAAGGATCACGGGAAATTTTTGGCCCTAAGCCAAGAAGTTTTTTGAGCATTTATAACATACGAAAAGGTGTTTGACAGGCGTGTAAGATATTTTGGGAGATCGGCCCGGTACAATATAAGCTTACCCTTGTTATAAAGTCTATTCACCACTCAGCCTGTGTGCGAGAAGATTGATGAATGATTGGTAAGTGGTGACAGTGGATGAAGTGAAAGATAAAGAGAGCAGAGCTTTTGGCGTTCCGTTCTCTCTGACTACTCCGCTAGGGATAAAGCGAGATGTTAAAAAATAAGAATAACGAAATAGAAATAAAAACAGCTTTAGAATATTAATAGAAATTGATAAATTTTAAATATCTTTTTATATTTGCGTAAGCTGAAGTAGCTTATTTTTGATAACATTCATAACGTTTCCGTAATACTGAAACTAAATGCCGTGGAAGTTTTATATAGCATGAAGATTCAAAAGAATAGGATCCGAGAAAAATTCACGGACAAAATTCATATACTACGTAAATTTTTTGTCATAACAAGAACCACTCGTACTAATCCATATCCATAATTAATCCGTAACTAATCTATTATAATGTCTAATATTCAGGACTCCAACCTCAGATCAGAACCATTCATCTACTCTAAAAGCTAATAATTATTGTCTTCAACCAGCTTCATTCCCTTCTTTTACCATTTTGCTGACCATTGTCAGCAATCAATTATATTTTTACATAATAAAACACGTTGGAACTTTATCAAAAACATGAGCTGCTACTCGGTCGCTGAGAGTCTAAGCTGGGCCTCCCTCAGGGCAACTGAAGGTCTCACCTGGCTTGGCGGATCGCACGGAGAGCGAGTGGTTGCCGACATAGGATACATAGGTCTTCAGGAAACCTCCCAGTGACTCGCCTATAGTTGTGGACGACGGTTGCAACCACGGACAGGAGGCAATGCCCCGAAACCGTTTCCTCCTTCTCCTTGCGAAGTGAAATGAATTCAAACGACAATAACTCATTCGGAGTACATGACTGGTAAGTACATATGCTGGTTACAGATTTTGTTCAAAATG
>JAATLQ010038242.1:65182-85827 GCA_013421005.1 Heliconius erato x Heliconius himera
TTTACTTAAATTTATATTTCCATTTCTTCGCTCTGGTGTCGAGGTTAAGCGCGGCGTTGAGTTCTGCCACTCAACACGGAATGCCTCCAGAATTCGGCAGAAAGTGGGGGACGGAGTGTCTTAACACTAGGTTCCCTCTGCCTACCCTTCTGTGTGCGGGATACAGCGTGAAGCTAATTTTAGTAAATAAAAATATCAATGACGATTGATGTGCTAAAATTAGAAGAATGCAGTTTAAGACTCATCTCTGCGTTGCTAAACCTTCCGTGGCGACCGACGCACCGGATGAATGATGATGATGATGACGTCGGAGAATAAAGCTCTGCATGCTAACTTTTAACAATATTATAGCTCAAAAGGAGTGGGACGTTAAAAAACGTCGTTTCGTGCCTTTATTTAAAACAAAACCTCGAGCGATCAATGAGGTAATTTTTATAAACTTTTTTTGCGATCGATGTTTGTGTAGCTACACCTAAATTATAAGCATGTTTAACTATTAAAAACTTTAAATATATACTTATTTCTTTGAAGGAAGCAAAAAAATATATAGTTTAATTACGAATATTTTTGTAAAGAAATTAGCTAAGAATACACTAAATCTCCACGTAAAATATAAAATTTTTTTGAAGGTTTTTTCTTAAAATATATTTTTGTATACACTTAAATCATTAAATATGTTTAGACTACTTGTTTATTATTTAGTTACGTACTTAGTATGTTATTCATCTTGTTAAAATATTTACTATTAATGAGTAAACACAAGAAAATTTAAATTTGTGCGTTTCGGAGAACTGCGAATGTGCGTGTGCACACTAATCAAACTTGCACTGCTTTAAAGATTTAATTATAGTTTACTGTAATATAGCAAAGTTCCTGTAACATTTAGTGTTTGTTTTATTTCAATCGGTTAATAAATAAAAAAAGATATATCAATTTAAAATATTGAGCACTACAAAATTACTATAAATAATTGTTTTACTGAACTGAATGAAAATGTAGTTTTTCTGCCCTATTATAAATAAAACTTCTAAGATATAGAAACAAAAGAAACAAGAAAAACATGGGTTATGTCTCTATTCAGACAGACAAATTCGAGAGCACAGGATTGAAAACAAAAGCATTAGTATTGTGCAAAAATATGATACTTTATTTTAACGTAAGTTTGTTACCATTAAAACGTTTTACTTGGCTAACAGTCGTACACGTCTAAAGCTATCGCTATTGTTATTTAATGGGTAAAAAGGCACTCATCCACGTTATAAATATGAATATTTTCTCACATCACGTAACATATAAAACCACTTTTATTACAATCATACATTTATGAATACATTTACTTAAAAACCTCTGAATATAACAGTAAATAAATGAAATTAAAATATTTATCTAAGATGAATAAATCATTTGTTAACATGTAAAAATTGTTATTATTATATACATAATTCCTGAATTTAAATAATATAAGGCACCTTACAAGTACTCATTTCAAATCCAATATTGAAACTAATGTCTAATATAACTATAACACATTATTTGTGCTTTGTACTGAAACCGCCAGTTATATACAATAAAATGTACTATATGATAATACTTTATTTTTATATAACAATCACTATTTTTTTTATCCTAGTACAATGACACTTTTGTATGAACATAAAAAATTGCCCCGAAATATTAGAAAATATTTTTGTAAAATAAAAAATATTTTACTTACAAACTTGAGTATACCTTATTAATTATTAAATCAAATATAAATTACAACAAATCGAAGTATACGTTAAATTAACATAATAACGTTTTCCAATAATTATGTCCTAAAATTAGACATGAAAGTATACTTTTATTTGAGCATTGCATATATATGGATTTCATAAAAAACTTGTGCTTGATATATTGTTAAAGTGCAATATAGAACAATTAGTTACAAACAAACCCTATCAATATGGATAACATTCAATAAATACTTTTATATTATCAAGTAATAAGTAGGATAAATTAAATATAGTGGAAGTACTCTGCAATGTTACAATGCCTCAGTGTGTTTTAGATCATAAATTGTAATAGACTTTCTAACTTAGCTTCTTGTATACTAACAGTATATATGACAATGTTACAAACATAAGAATTTGACGTTCCGAAAACAGTAATAATTTAAATAATTTTGTCATGTCCATGTATTTTTTAAATTCGTCAGTCTCATTAATTGCCGTTTTGATAATGTTCATTTATAATAAGAATAATAATAACTGCAATACAGCATTATAGATAGAATCAAGGATCACTCGACGGCGAACCCGGCCGTCTCCAGAACGGCCTGCTTCAGCTTGTCGTGCAGCTTCTGCTTGGTCGGGTAGGGCGGCAGGTCGAGGCGGTTGAAGCACGTGTGCGCCTTGGGCAGCGAGTCGGGCGACGCGTCGGCCACCAGGTGCAGCGTGAAGAGGCGCGGCGCGGCGGCGCCCGTGGAGCCCTGCAGCGCGCGGAAGCCGGCGAGCGGCACGCGGCGCGAGCCCGTCACGAACTGCAGCAGGCGCGCGCGCATGTCGGCGTCGAAGGCCTCCACCAGCTCCCAGAACCAGGCCACGAGCGGCGCGTCGGGCGCCACGTGCTTGAGGCGCGTGTGGCGGCGCCAGTCGGCCGGGTCCAGGTCGGCGCGGCCGGCCAGCAGCGGCGGCAGGTCGCGCGGCGCCAGGGGGCGCAGCAGCGGCGGCGGCACCAGGTCGGCCAGGCCGCGCTGCAGCGCCAGCCACTGGCGCTCGGCGCCGCGCGTGAAGCGGTGCGCCACATACAGGCGCACGTAGTCGCGCTTGTTGGCGTCCGTGACCGCCTCGGCCGCGCCGCCCGGCCGCAGCTCCACGCTGCGCACGGCGCCGAACGACGAGCACTCCACCGAGAACGTCGTGTCGATCACGCCCGCTATGCTGTTGTCCCTGTTCACAATTGCCCATTGTAACAATTCTAATGTTTAAATATTTATTCTTGTTCTTATAGAACCAATGCCTCCATAATTCGGCAGAAAGTGGGGAATGGAGTGTCTTAACACTAGGTTCCCTTTGCCTACCCTGTAGTGTGCGGGATACAGCGTGAAGCTGATTTATTTTTATTTATTTTATAGAACCAAGTTAAATCAAGAAAACATTTGTTGCTTTTGTTTTTTTTTATATAGATGACAATTATTACACAAACATATTTAAGAGAAATTGATTAATTTATGGAAAAAAATAAATTATTGTGACAAACTTTGTGCAATAAATATAGTACTCACAACATCCAAGACAGTGATCTATGTAATTCAGGATCTACATCGCGAATATCTTTCAAAGTTATTGGTCTTCCCAGTAACTGCTTGTAGAAGGGTGCAGTGAACGCGGCGTCTAATTGATGTCCGTGGAACAAAGCAACGCCCAGAATGCGACCCGCGAAATGGAAGTACGACAGATGCTCAGGATTAACCTGTAATAAAATATGCTTTAAAATTATTCGTCCATAAAATGCACCTAACATACATTTTAAAGCACACATCAAATAAAATTTGAATTTTCCTGTCAATCAATCGAGAGAAAATAAACTTATAATAAAACAAACGTGGCGTTATACATATAACAGCATTCAAAATACCCAATGTCTCGAAAATTGAGAGAAAGATGGAAAATGGAGTGACCTTACACAAGGCTCAATCTGCCCACTATGTAATAAGCATAATATAATGTAAATCTAAAACAACATAGACCATACAGCTACCGAAAAAAACATCAGATAACCAAATTCAAACTTACGCCAGAATCTGCATTGATTTGTAACGCATATCTATCATCGCCAGCATTCGCATACTGGAATAGGCCGTAATGTGGATTAAACAGTTCCCTCCCCAACAAATGCAGCCACTCCCTGGCCACGCCGCCGTAGTCGAGCCCCTCCTCGCCGCGGAACTTCACCAGCAGACGCTTACGTAACTCCTTACCTCGTAACTTCATTACGAGTCGGTACGATTCCTCTAGTACTTCGTTGCGGGACACCTGCAATATAATTTATTTATGATAACAATTTTTTTTTTGATTTTGTTGTTAATATTTGTTGTGGTTGTGAGTGTAGAAGATGTCTCAATTGTATAATACCAAAATTATTAAGATAAATAACTCTCTTTTTCATTTTTTATCAGAAATTTTGGATGTGTTAGAAGGAAGCATATTTTTTTTCTCGCATCTAGGTAGGTGGCTGGATAAGTGGCTGATACACAAGTTGATAAACTCTAATAAATCAACGAAATGTATTTTGTAACTACTGCTAGGGCCGTCGTGGCGCCATCGATTCAATTACCACTTAGGGGAACGAAATATTTAATATGTTCTTCGCTTGCTCTGGTAACAAGACGAATGTCTCGAAAAATGGGTTGTACATGCGGAACAATATCTTAACAAGGTTCCTTCAACTTAACCTGAATTATGTGCGATATTGTATTATAAACACACTACCTCTATCCTACAGTGGCCGGTCTGCGGCTGCAGGGCCTGCAGTTCAGCCCGTAACACTCTCGCTTTGGCCGCCAAGTCCCGCTTGTACTTGGGCAGCGCGTCCGGGTCCAACTCGCCCGCGGGGGAGGGGGAGGGCGAGGGCGCGGGGGCCGGCGCGCTGGGGGCTGGTGCGGGGACTGCTGCTGGTACCGCGGCCGCGTCTGATGGGGGAGCCTGGGAAAGGAATATCTCAATCATCATTTTTTAAAAAGAATTATTTTATATTATACCTCTTTTATTATCACGAATAAGTTTAACGTGACATTGTTCAATGGGCATAGTAGGTCCCAATCAAATGAAACAATTTTGATTTCGTTTTTCTTTCTTTGAAAGTCGAGTTAATTGGATATTAGCCATGATTCATTAATTTTTTCTCTGATGATGATGTTGTTGTCACCCTTTTATCCCTCATCAGAGACTTGCGAACGCGTAGAAGGCATTTTGTACTTTGTTATAATCACAATATTTCAACATTGTCAAGAAAAGACATCGAAAATGAAATAAAAATAATAAATAAAAGCCTCACAAGCCTGGCCGACAGGGCGAGGCGGGGGTCGGTGAACTGCGTGGTGCGGTTGTTGTGGTCCACGAAGTAGGGGCGTCCGGAGGGCGCGTGGCGCAGCTCCCAGCCCGGCGGCAGCGCGCCCGCGCCCGCCGCGCGCCGCAGGTGCGCCGGCACGCGCGGGTCGTGCCACGTGGACGCGCCCGACGCGCCGTGGTAGAAGTACACCTGCCCCTGCGCCGTCGTGCGCATCTCTGCGCGTCACAAACAGGCAAACTTGTCTTTTATTGTATGTATGAATAATATTTTTTATTGTATTGTTTTTTTTTCTCCCCCTGCAGGTAGAATTGTTATTAAAAAGCTACACCTTATAGCGTTCCTCCATAAACAAATTATATAATGCATAAAGAATTAGATAATTGCGAGTAGTTCCTGAGATTAGCGCATTCAACCAAACAATTTTTTAACCTTGTAATATTACTCACCATATCCTGGTGGTAAGTCAGTGGCTGCTATGGGGGTGACCGGTGGAGTTGCTGTAGCAGAGGGTGCTTGTCGACTTCTCACTGCTGTTTGTGGCTGTGGTTCAGGCCTAAAATCATTGATAGTTTATTTTTTACTTAATTGCTAATTATATAAAATATTTTCTTGACAGTAAAGCCACATTAAGACAATTAAATGAAAAACCTGTCATTGAAAATTCCAATGAGGTCCTGGCACTTTGCTTATTAATGGGACTTATCATACCTAGTTGAATGAAATTTTATTTCCGGGAATTTTTCGACGTTTACCTCTATAATTATACCCATATGTCCCATTTAAGCGAGACATTTTATTAGTGTAGGGGCCACGGCCATGGTAGCCGGCGGTCCAGTGCATGACTGTAAATGCATCAGTTGTGGATTCGATCTCCATACAGAGGAAGGCAGTATTAAAAATTTCAATTTTTGTTCACCCTGTTAAAAAGACGAAACGCGGCTTCCAGCACCTCTACTTAACACACAATGCCACGAAAATTCGGTGGAGCATAGGAGATGGATTAGGTTAAATCTCAACACAAGGTTACCTCTGGGCTCTGCATACCCTGTTATGTCAATATGAAGCTATAAAAAAATACCTCAATGAAATCGAAGCCGCATGGCTCACATCACTCTCTGACATAGGCGACGACGGGGAAACAGGGGACAGTGGGGACAGAGGGGAAGCCGGGGTGACCGGGCTAGTCGCACCCGGTGACGGGGAGGAGGGGGGCGTGGTGGGCGGAGGGGAGGCCGGGGATGTGTCGACTGGTCGCTCCCATTGCGTTTGACGTAGTGCATGGTTAACGTAGTATGGTCTGGAACAAGTATATTACCACATTTTGTAATTTAACTACTTCAAATTAATGTTATATTATAGGCAAATTATACAAATACATAAATTCTCGCCTATTTGTTATGTTCATTTATAAGCTATAATACTGTAATGTTTCATCTAAACTTTCCAGGTCAGTAGTTTTTGCGAGAATATTAAACAAACATCCATCCTCACTAACTTTCACATTTATAATATTAGTATATTACATGTATTTTTTTATAAATATATTGTTTATATATATCATTTAAATCATTTGTACATCAACCACTTTCCTCTGACCTTTTTATGGCATAGTTTGCCTGGAAGAGATCACCCGTGGTAATATGGCCATATTTTATACCAAAATTATATACCTCTTTTTTATTATAAGATTAATTATTATCATGTCATAGTGTAATAAAGCATTAAATAAATATAATAAATAAAAAAAGTTCTGTCAATATATATTATACTTTCAAATTTAATTTCAAACAAAGCATTGCAAAGCATCCATTTTTTCCGTCCAAAATGAAAGAAAATTATTTTTGACTGGCGGAATTAAAGTGTGAAAATTAAAATTATTAGTTTTCTAAGTTGAATCAATAATAACTACATGTAAATTACTTAAGTAATCATTAAACATGTATAAAATTGTATAGTTTATATATTGTATTAATCAAATCAAATCAGCTTCACGCTGTATCCCGCGCACAGCAGGGTAGACAGAGGGAACCTAGTTATAAGGCACTCTGTTCCCCACTTTCCCCCGAGTTCTGCATTGCCGGAGTTGAGTAGCGTAAGTCAACGGCGCGCTTTAGCTTGACAACAGAGCGAAGAAATGAAAATATAAATAAACATTCCATTTCTTCAAGTGGGAATCGAACCCACAACCACACTTCACACTTTGCGCCCCTGCGCCACGACTGGCCTCTATATATTATATGTATATATATAATATATTAGAACTATTTTTCATATTAATGTAAAAATATATATCCTTAATATTCCTTTAATAATAATTTAGTATAATAGATTATTAAAATATTTGTTATAAAAGACAGAGCAAATTAAAATGCAAGTAACATTTTGCAAGGCATTTGAATTGATATCCAAAAACACATGTCAATCTAATAAATAAATCAGTTTCACGCTGTATCCCACGTAAAGCAGGGTGGGAATCGAATCCACAACCAATCGGCTTTACAGTCACACTTTGTGCCCATGCACCACAACTGACCAATCAATTTAATAAATAATAATAAAAACTGTAACAAGCTATAAATTGATTACATCCTTATTTATTCGACATAGAGACCTAGCTGCTAGCTAGCTTTTCAGCTTCTCACTGTATCCCACATATACCATAGCAGGGTTTTAAGTACCTAGTATTAAGACACTCCATTTCTCATGCACCACCTACATTTCGAAATATTGAGTTTTCTATGACGGAACTAAACGCCGCGTTTTATTTTCTGATCAGAGTGAAGAAATAAAAATAATTTGTCTATCCAAGTGGAAACCAAATCCACAATTGTCAAGTTTACAATTACACGCTGCGCCAGTATAAAACAACGGCTTTAATATGACAGCGATAAGTTTAATACTCTGTTTCATATTTGTAAAGAAAAAACCTCAATTATACAAAAATAAATAACTTTTAAAAGCCAATTAAAAGCAACCTGAAATAGATGAATCACTATTGAAATATGTTAAAATACTTTATATCACTGTAAGACTTTATTACCTGCCACTAGAGGTGCATCTCTCTTCCCAATGTGGGGGCAATGGTAAATTTGATACATTTGAATTAATTGGTGGATCTCTTGAAGCTCTCACTTCACCTGCCGGTCCAACAACTGCTAAGGGGGACCCTTCTCCGGCAGCAGAGGCTGGTTCGCCTCTAGTGCTATCTCGAGATAGTAGAGACACTATGACTTGACCTTTGACACCGCATGTTTCACCAGAGCTGTCTTCGCACAATTCCAGGCATTGATCTAAAATCATTTAGTATTTTTCTTTATATGTATAAATTTGTATTTACACACAGCAGGGTAAATAGAGGGATCCAAGTGTTAAGACAATTCAGAAACCCTGTTAAGAAACTTTCTTTAGGCATTTAGAGTGGCAAAAATCAACATCATGCTTTATATTATTATTAGAATGAGGAAAATAAAAATATGAAATATTTTACTCATGAATGGGAATCGAACCCACAACTGTCATATGATTTATAATTACAAGCCAGTGTCTGGACCACGGTGGCCTCAATTATTAATATAAATTAAATTATTGATATGATTGAACTTACAGCCAGTATCTTTTAATTTATGAACTGTCGAAGGCAGGATACGGACACAACCAAGGAAGCCAGAACCTTGACGTTTATGTACTTTTCTTTGATTCCAAATACTAAAAACATATAATTATGTTTAAAAAGCAAACACTAGCTTTGACATTGAATTTTAATTTTGTGAAAAAGACAAAACCTCAATTGTATTGTCTGTGAGAACATAATACTAACAGAAATATATAATAACAAAAATATTAGAAAATCTTATATCATTAGCTTAGTTGCGCTTATAACTTTTTAAACCATTCATAAGTATATAAAAATACAAAATCACCTTAATTTTATTTTATATAGTAGAGACAAATCAAGTTGTTTGAACTATGAATATACAAATGAATGATGAATGGGTCAAGGTTTTTATAATTATATTATAAAAAACTTGTAATAATATTTTTATACTCAAAGTTCATTTAAAAAAATATTTTTTCTCTTCTAAGAATAAGCTTAATAGAATGATAGCAGGTTTACATTCTGAAGCCTATGATAACAATATAACTACTGCTAAATCAAAAGTAAATTGTAAAATGTTTTATATTATAAATCTAGTTTAAATAATTTAAATTTATAATGTTTTCATTTTACATTTTGCTATTTCTTCTACTTTAAGGTAGTCTGGCAGAGATTTCTATTAAGTAATTAGGCAATTTTCTTGTATATGTGTTTTTATTGTATTTTAGTGTCTATCTTCTTCTTGTGTGCATAATAAAAAGTTATTACTATTAAAATCATACCTTATAGTAATTCCATCTCCTTTTGTTAAATATAAGTCATAATGTGTATTCCATTTGGGGTCTAGTGTAGCTTTAACAGCACTAGTTGAGTATACTTGGCCACTGGTACCTACTGATATTTTTGCAAAAGGGTCTGGTAATCCTGTTGATGTTATAGTTATATATATTTCAATACATTAAAATAAGTATCAATTAAAAAGAAAATAAAAGCTTTATAAGAAAATATAAAAAAATGTAAATATTTCAGTTTTTTTTAAGTATAAAGTAGGATAAGATATTGCAGGCAACAAAGAATAAAAGTTTTGAACAAGCACAAAACAAAAAGTAATTCTTAGTCATGCACACAATAAAATTAAATTGCCATTGAGTAATGTAATATTATAAAGGTTTTGCATATTTATTAAGGTTTCAATTTTATAAAAGCTACATTTGTAATAATATAAAAAAATTGTTGAAGAAATTATTTTAAGAAATGGGACAAGTCATTGAAAGATATGTCAATCACTAAAAATGTGACATAAATATCAGTTTATCACACATTTTCACTGATTATTTTTATCAATTTCTAAAAAGATTGCTCTACATAAAAATGTACAAACATAAATAAACATTAAATAGTTTCAATTACACATGCTGTACAACTGTATGCTTTACAATGGTAGTAATTAATTTATAAGTAAATAAAACTTGTCTACTTATTCGAGGCCTTATGGTTTGAAAAAAAAAATCTAAATATATTTAATATACTAAGTTATATAAATAACAGATTACAAATTTACATGATATTAAAAATTAATTTCTTATATCATTCCTACACAGAATTTAATGTAATATTAAGATCAATTATTATATTTATCAATATAAAAAGTTTAAAGCTTTAAATCAAAATGTATAGCAATAAACACGCATATCATAACGTTTTACAACAGAGATATTATGTTCCAATTTATATTTTATAATGTGTTTATAATTTGTATCATATGATTGGTATCATACACTTGGGACTATTAAATTACTCACAAGCAATTCCATTAAAAAAAATAAAACAGGATCACACTTACGAAATAAATCTCTTCGGACTAAGTTTCTCGCACATAGGACTAAAAGAAAATAATAACGTTAATTAAGGAGTGACTGTCATTACACAAATTCACATCAAGTTTGGAACATAAAACAGTGAAAGGATGTAACTTACTGGTAAGTCGAATTTTTTGTGCCCCATATTTGCGATTTGACACCGGAGTGGACATTTTCACTGGCTTTTAAGAATCATTGCAGTTTTAATTTTTATTTAAGCCGTAAATTACGTTTCTGATGTATACACTTACGACCACCATTTTTCTTTCCTTTGCTAACATTCATTTTACAATTGGCATACTTGCCAGTTGTCAATTCATATTGTGGTTGCTATTGTAATTAAGTTCGTTTCTTTATATTTAAATTTCTCTTTTTACAAATAAAAATAGAATCTTTTTTACAAATAAAAATAGAATGAAATTACATCAGAGTAATGATAATTATAGAGATTTTCAACTAATAACTTCTGCTTAAAATTTGTTTAATCTTATCAATTTATCTGGATTTTACAGTGGAATTTGAGCGGGTTTCTGAGTACTCGTAAGTATACAATAAATAATTTTTTTTTTGAATATATGTTTTATTCATATAGTTTATTATTTTCTTAATTTTCCTATATTATTATTAATTTATTATTGACACTTCCCTACCACTATATGAGGTAGAGTTGCTGACGCGTTTTCTTACATGGTATCCCCAGTAAGCCATCCACGGACCATCTCCCATAAAAAATATATTATGGTGTAATATAAAACTTACTTTTTTTAGACACACTTTAAACATATTAAATTTTTTTTCATTGAAAATTCCTAGGCATAACTGCATATTCAAAAATTTATTTTCCAGTTATCGTTTTTTATTTTCTATTATGGTCCTGCCTGGAGGTTTTGATCTACTCACGTAGAAACTACTCACGGACTCAGTACCGAAGGAAAATGCCTACGAAATAAGGGAAGTTAGATTTAGTGTCATTGAGGGGAAATTACAGGAATAGCAGACGGCCATTGGTCCCCAGCCGGTAACTTGTTAACTTTTTATTTACATAGAATTCTCATAAATGTATAAAAATCATAAAAAATAAACCAATGATATTCTAAGTTTGGGAGTGAGGAAATATAAATTTATAATAGCATAGAAATGCTTAAAAAATGATGAAAATTATATGAATAAAAAAGTATATGATTAATAAATAAAGAAATTCTTACGAGTACTCAGAAACCCGGACAACTTCGAAACGCCGTAAAATCGAGATAAATTAATAAAATGAAACAAATTTGTAGCAGAAATTATTATTTGTTGAAAAACACTATAAAATTTCTCTGAAGTCATTTTATTCTAAAGTGATCTGAAAGTTAAACGCCCCCAAAAAATAAATGTAATAGGAACAAAGTTGTAGAAAATGTAATAAGGTGTTTGAAATTTCTGTTAAAATTTCTCTGGTGGTTTAAAACATATGTTTAGGTCTAAAAAAATGTTACATTCTAATGGAACCTACAACCTATCACGTTCACAGTTATACTTTGTGCCCCTGCGTCACGACTGACCTCAAATTTTCTCATCATTGTATTTATTTTATTTATATATTTCTTGTAATTGTTAGCGAAGTCCACCTCTTCCGACATATTGCAGTGATACACGTGCGCACTCCCACGAGTCACGTCATGTGGAGTACTGCCGAATCTAACGATCGCCATCCACATGCTTCGATAAATTGTGCAACCGCAATCGAGACCGATTTATTTAATGAAAATTATAACTGCCGCCGATGAGCGACAAATTGCAACCATTTGTCATGCTTCATGCTTAAATGTACTAGGATCCGCCACATGCTGTGCACGGCGAGTGGAGTTGGCCGAAGCTATGTTGCGCAATGTAATTAAAAAATTAAGAGGTACTTAAAATAAAATTACTCTTTAAAACTGACATAAATAATTTCAAAACGTTCCACAGCTGTACTCTATGGGACACATTTTGACCATTTACTCAAAAATTACAATTACAATTATCAATAAACTACTTGGCTGGGATCACCGTGTGGTCCATACGTTACTGCAAAATTTCAGAGCTGTAGCTTTAACGGTCTAGGAGAAGTAACATTACAACAATACACACTTTTGACCAGTAAGAAAACCAAATCGTTAGATTTATCAGTCGCGTGTAAGACAAATTGAAAAAAAATATCGTTCATCGGCATCGCCAGTTATAATTTTCATTAAATAAATCGTTTTATTAATTAAATTAAAGTACAATTATTATTTTGGTGCTAGTAACCAGGGTCTGATGATGCAGCTCGAAGATGGCCTTAGAAACTCAATTATTAAGTGACAACCCCCTCGAAATGGAGCTCGTATGATTCGTCTTAACGAGTAGTTTGGTGCTAGATGGTCATCAGGGTTTTGGATGGAGCTGGAAAATGGCCATAGGAACGTGGTAATTAAAAGGCACAACTCCGTCGAGTCTGGGCTCGTATAATTCGTCTTAACCAGGACTTTGGTGCTAGATGGTAACCAGGATCTGATGATGGAGCTGAAAGATGTCGATAAGAATTCGACAACTAAGCGACATAATTCCATCGAATTCCATCGAATTTGGGCTTGTATGAGTCATCTTAACGAGTACTTTGGTAGTAAATGGTGACCAGGGTCTGATGATGGAGCTGGAAAATGTTCATAAGAACTCGGTAATTTTGTGACATAATTCCATCGAATTTGGGCTTATATGATTCATCTTAACGAATACTTTGGTACTTGATGGTAACCAGGGACTAATGATGGTGCTGGAAGATGTCCATAATTACTCGGTAACTAAGCGACATAATTCCATCGGAACGAAAATAGGAACATGTTCCGAAGTCGGAATGGAACAGCTGGAAGAAATTCCTCATTTTTGCCGGAACGTAACATCCCTAGTAGCAGGCATCATACACACGACCGATAAATTTATCAATCTGGTTTTTATACATTTATCGTTAAGATATATCGCTACGTGTGTAGCAAACATAAGTTGTAGCCAAACTTTTCTGAAGAAAATGGCAAGTTTCGACAAGCGTATAAACTAGACTTAATATCGGTTAATAATTTAATTGATATTTCATAATTTTTTTGTCACACATCTATTAATTATAATTATTGATTGACTATTGTTAAACAAATTATTTATTTGCAATTCTACTTTAATCAAAAGAGATTTTCTTTCTGCTCAATGTAAACGTAAATAACACAAAACAAACTAGATAAGTATTATCTATCATGCATTGTAATATCTATTTTAGTTATATCGATTTAAGGCTTATTTTATTTTTTAAATCAAATAGACTTCTATAGAATTATTTCCTTACAAAGATATAAACTGTATACACAATTAGTTCTATATATAATACTGTGTATTTATTGCCTATATGTTTGATAATAAATATAGTGGTGATAGCACGTATTTGATTAGAGAATATGATAAAGAGTAGTCTGTGTAATGATATCTGGCATTTCATTTCAATTTCACTTTAAATTTATTAAATAAAAGGCAGTGAACAGTGTTTTTCTAGTAGTTTACAATGGAACCTATCATTATTGTTCATGGTGGAGCAGGAGATATTCCTCAAAGTCGTGTCCAGGGAAAATTAAATGGAGTAAAAGTTGCAGTGATAGCTGGGTATAAAATATTGGAAAAGGGAGGCAATGCCTTAGACGCGGTTGAAGCAGCAGTTATTTCAATGGAAAAAGATGAATATTTTAATGCTGGTAAATTTACCCTTGCAAAAAAAAATATTTCACTACAATTTTTTTTATATATGTAATATAATGTTGAAATAATAATTACTCTACAGGGTATGGATCAGTGTTAAATTTGCGTGGAGAAGTAGAGATGGAGGCTAGTATAATGTGTGGACAAAAACTTGATGTTGGTGCTGTAACTTTACTCAAAGATTTTAGCCATCCCATAAGTATTGCTCGTAAAGTATTAACAGATTCTCCTCACTCATTATTAGGAGGTGAAGGTGCTAAGATATTTGCATTAGAAAAGGTATAAACAACATTTCACGTTTTCAATGTTTTTTTTTTATTTTATATATTTTTTATTTTCTGTAAAAGTGTTCAGTTTGCTGATTTCCTGTGTTTTCTTAGGGATTCCATGCAGTTCCTGCTGAGTCTTTGATCAGTGATAATGCAAAACATGCATTGGAAGAATTTTTGAAGCATGGAGAGTTTGGGAGAACTGAAATAGGAATGAGAAATGAAGTAAGCTTTCTATGTAATTAATAAAAGTTTATATTTTTTTCACTTCACACTGTATCCTGCATAAAGCGGGTTTTCTCATGTTACTAGACTGAGAAAATAAAAATAATTAATTCCCCTGATTGTGAATGACACCCACAACTGTCACTTTTACATTCAGATGTTGCACCACAATGTCGTATTATATTTTAAATTGTTAACTTTTATTATTTTATAGGGAGGAGTCGGCACTGTAGGCGCAGTAGCAGTAGACAGGAATGGGCATGTTGCTGTAGCAACGAGTACAGGAGGCATGAGTGGTAAAGCTGTTGGCCGCATTGGTGATACACCACAAATAGGTAGTGGTACTTATGCAGATGATAATGTAGGAGGAGTTTCTACTACAGGTCTGTTAAATATACATATAATAAAATATTATTATATATTTTGTCATGAAAACTAAATAAACCCTTTTTTGTTAATATATAGTGTTCCATGTTAATTATAATTTACTTTATTGTTATTTATAAAAGGTCACGGGGAGTCCATTATAAAATACTGTTTAGCACACAGTATAATCAAATTAATGGAAAATGGAACCAATGCCAATGAAGCAACAAAAACAGCTGTAAATGGTAATAACTTAGATTTGTATGATATTTAATTATGTTTTATAAACATGTTATAATATTTTTTTAATTTTACAGGAATGACTAAGCGTCTTGATAATACTGCCGGTGCTATAACATTATCGAAAAATGGGGATGTTGGTGTTCACTTTAGTTCTAATAGAATGTCTTGGGCATACATAAAGTCAAATAAAATATTTTATGGAATTGAGCAAAACGAAGTAATGGAGGCTGAATATAATTAAGAAAACCTTATATGTTCACAAAGTAATATTATAAAATTTGTAATTCATTAACATTTCTAAATATATTTTTATTAATTGAATATGTTTTTTAATTTATTATCACCCTCAGAAAGCTGGGAATGGAATATATCAAGCAAAAAAACCATCTATGCAACAACAAAATTTTGACCTGAGACCAGTCAATATTTATATAATGATAAATCCTCTTACTATGTTTAATTACTAAAATTTCTATTCTAAAATTACAGTGTATTTCTAACAGATTTCAATTGCATTATAAGTTTGTATATTTAAGAATTTTAGAAATCCTGATAAAAATGGTAACACGTAAAAATATTATTTTTATTAATATTTTGATTCTATTTAGAGTTTAGAAATCAGTGGCTAATAAATTATAAACAAATTGCAGGCTATATTTATCGTAAATTTTAATGTATGTGTAGGTCATATAATTATATAAAGGTACATTCAAGAAAAATTAAATAACTAATAATAAGTGTAAGATTACTATTAAGTCGTTTAAGTAATAGTTATAACAAGTAATTTACACTCTTAATGATTTTGAGATTATTATTTTTATGATATTTTATTTTGAAATCTGAGTTAGAATTGAAATCTGACTAATTCTTGCCCCAGTTAAATATTCAAGACACAAATTATAATGATACATAAGCATAACACATTACATATACATACAATTAGTATATGTGACCCATTGTTCTTCCTAATTGTGTGCTACTAATTACAGTCATCAATACATAAATACACATACATAGTTTCCCTTGTATTCATAAATTATACCTTAATGTTTATACCAAAAATATTTTTTTCAGAAACGGAAATTTTATATAACAAAATAATTTGATTCAAGAAATCATGCATGATGAGAATTTGAAAAGTAAATTTTTTTGTGTGTAGTCTGTTAGCATTCTTAACTTACAGGTTGGACAATAGGCTATTGACAATTGTAATTGACATTGACATTTGACATTATAAAATCAAAAACATGTATTGTGTGCTGACTGTAGACTGCGGTATCTAATATAAATGAATATTAGAATGTCTTTCTATTTATATTAGATTTGAATATAATTGAAATAATTGTTTTTAAATTTGCGATATAAATACACTTAACAATAATGTCGTTTCGATTCAAACCTTCTGAGCTACAACATTATAACTGGATGTTCAACTTAGCGCCGTGTTTTCCAATAAATGCTAAAAATATAAATATTATTACTGATCCCAACAAATTTTATAACACTCTTTGCGAACGATTTCGCAATGCCAAACGAAGAATTTCATTGGCCAGTTTGTATATAGGTACTGGTGATTTAGAGAAAAAGTTATTGGAGGTTACTGTACACAACGTTAAACATAGAGAAGAATTAAATTTTAAAGTATTATTAGATTATCAACGAGGTACACGAGGCAAAATTAATTCTCAAACTTTATTACAACAATTTGTTAATAGTATAAGCGATAAATATTACTTAGGTTTATACCAAACACCTAGATTGCAAGGTCTTTGGTCGAAGGTACTTCCTTCTCGTTACAATGAAATTGTTGGTCTACAACATATGAAATTGTATATAGCAGATAATTCTGTTATCTTGAGTGGTGCAAACTGTTCAAATGATTACTTCCAACAAAGACAAGACCGTTATATTGAGATTCAAGATGATGATCTTGCAAATTTTTACTGTGAACTCATAGGTATGAGAGCAGTAAGTTGTTAATTTATATTTTAGTTCAATATTGTATTATTGATGAGGTTTATTTTAATAGAAATGAAAATAATATTTTAGATGAAGTCATCAAATATAGTAAACAAGATGCAGGATATGATTCCAAAATGACTAATGATGAAATGAAAAAAATTGGCCAAAGTATTGAAGCAATTATAGCAAAATGGAAATATCAACAAGCCACTAAATTATCATCATTAAGTGATGGTATTTATATTTTTTATAAATAAGCATATTATAAAGAGATTGCTTTTATTCTATAACTAAAAGTTGTTTTAATAAAATATATAATACTTTTAATTTCCTAATAACTTTTATCACCAATGGGGTAATACAAATAAATATATTCCACTCAAAGGTCGGTTGTGGCGCAGTGGCACAAGGTGTGACTGTAAAACCGACTGGTTGTGGGTTCGATCCCCACTCGAGGAGATGAAATATTTACGTAAATTTATATTTCCATTTCTTCGCTCTGGTGTCGAGGTTAAGCGCGGCGTTGAGCTCTGCCACTCAACACGCAATGCCTCCAGAATTCGGCAGAAAGTGGGGAACAGGAATGTTAACACTAGGTTCCCTCTGCCTACCCTGCTGTGTGCGGGATACAGCGTGAAACTGATTTATTTTTATTTTTTCAAAGGAATTAATTGTTTTTATTTCCCTCTTCTAGTAAGCAGACAAAGCACAGCATTGAGTTCTTTCTCTTATCATGCAATGTTTCAAAAATTAGGCATTTAGTTAGAAATGAGAGTCTCTTAAACTGGGTTCCCTCATCTGCCTATCCTGATATATGCAAAATACAGTGCCAATCTAATAAAATATGTAAACTGCTAATCTCAAGAGCCAAATCTCAATATTTAGATAACTTCTCTAAAGCTAACTTTAACTAATATTATATCCGCTTCTTTTATAGACCAGTCAGAAACAAACACTTGGGTGTTTCCGCTCATACAAATGGGTGAATTTAAAATTAATCAAGATGAGCAAGCAACTTGCAATATTTTATCTTCTGCACCAAAAGGCTCTTACTTTCGTTTGGCAACTGGGTATTTTAATTTAACTGAAAAATATGCTAAAATATTATTAAAAGATTGCAAAGCAAACATAAGTCTTTTGATGGCTCACCCGAATGTATGTATATTTATTTTAAAGTTGATTTAATGTCCTATTAATAAAAAATAGATGATTTCAGCCGTAATGGTAACTTTTTTCAGGCTAATGGATTCAAAGGTGCTGCGGGACCTGCTGGTGGAATACCTCATGCATATTCTTTAATAGCCAGACAGTAAGTGAAAACTTACTAGTTTTAAGATTTATTGATTTTATTAATTGTGTATATGTGTAATATCTTCACTTTAGATTAATTATTTATTTTCTATCTATACATCTTATATATCTATATGATAAGAAGAGAGTACCTATATCAAGACACTATTCTCCACTTTGTGTCTGTACTTTTAGACATTGTGTGTTGGGTGGCAGAATTTAATGCTTCAATTTGTTTTTCAATAAAGCTTTTACTACTTTGAGATATAGATTGAGGGAATTACTTGTCCCTATGTGGGAAACAAACTCATACCCACACTTATTGTCTGATGATGTCTCACTGCACCATTATAGACTCAGTAATTATTAAAATTAAAAATTAAATTAAATCAGCTTCACTCTGTACTCTGTATGTGTGCGGGCACACAGCAGGGTAGGCAGAGGGAACCTAGTATTAAGGCACTCCGTCCCCCAGTTTCCGCCGAATTCTGGAGGTATTGCGTGCCGAGTGGCGGAACTCAACGCCGCGCTTTGCCTCGACACCAAAACGAAGAAATGTAATTATAAATTTAATAATAAATTTAAATAAACATTTCACTTCCTCGAATAGGGATCGAACCCACAACTAGTCGCGTTTACAGTCACACTATGTGCCTCTGCATCACGACTGGAATGTGATTAAAATGATCATAAAGAAAATAACTAATAAAGTATATAATTTTTTTAATTTCAGATTTTGGCACCAAGTAGTTGATTACAATCAAACAAGCAGAGTGCACATGTTAGAGTATGAAAGGCCCGGTTGGACTTTTCATGCTAAAGGCCTATGGTAAATCCCTTTTCATTTATTACTTGCAATATTTAAATGACTTCATTTATTTTATTTTCAATAACTACTATTTTACATATTTAACATGTTTTAACTATTTAACTATTTTACATATTTAACATGTTTTAAAGAGGCCGGTCGTGGCGCAGCGGCACGAGGTGTGACTGCAAAACCGACTGGTTGTGGGTTCGATTCCCACTCGAGGAGATGAAATATTTACTTAAATTTATATATCCATTTCTTCGCTCTGGTGTCGAGGTTAAGCGCGGCGTTGAGTTCTGCCACTCAACACGCAATGCCTCCAGAATTCGGCAGAAAGTGGGGAACGGAGTGTCTTAACTCTCGTGTTGGACGGAGTGTCGCCTCTGCCTACCCTGCTGTGTGCGGGATATAGCGTGAAGCTAATAAAATAATATATAAAAAACATGTTTTAGTACATATATTGTTACAATACTTCAATTATTTTTGCCAGTTTAAATATAATTAAAAAAATGTATGTTTCATATTACAATATATGTTTTATATTAAATCAATACAGACAACTGGATATACATATATTTTATAAATATGCATTAAATACTATTATACTGCTACTAATACTAAATCAAATCCTATTTATATTTAAGTATTAGCACGTAACCCAGCGTCACAGGGTCTGAATAAACGCGACGATAGTGGGTTCGATTCCCAATCAGGATAAAGATTTAAAAATTCTTTTTTAAAGAATTTTAGTATGTAGAGTGCTAGTTAGTTACATCTGCTAACTAAAAAAAAATATTTATAAAAATAATTTCAGGTATTATCCTCCTGGCAGCGACGTCCCGTGGGCTACAGTAGTAGGTTCTGCTAATTTGGGTGAAAGATCAGTTCGTCGTGATCTTGAAGCGCAGGCCGCCATATTTACAACATCGACTGATTTACAAGTAAATTATTGTAACTTTATTATTAATGTTGGGAAAATATATTACTATATTTATTAACTAGCGGCCCGCCCACGGCTTCGCCCGCTTAAAATACATGATTATTGATTTAAACAGAATTGATTGACAACTATAATAAAATAAAATAAATAAATAAATCAGCTTCACGCTGTATCCCGCACACAGCAGGGTAGGCAGAGGGAACCTAGTGTTAAGACACTCCGTTCCCCACTTTCTGCCGAATTCTGGAGGCATTGCGTGTTGAGTGGCAGAACTCAACGCCGCGCTTAACCTCGA
>JAATLQ010038243.1:0-18341 GCA_013421005.1 Heliconius erato x Heliconius himera
AAACGACTAAATTATCTAATTAAATAAATGCTTACTTATATCAATCTATTATAAGGTATTAATTACATCATGTTTCCTTGAGATAATGAAGGGCGACAATTATTGCGTATACTTTATTATTAATTAAGAAAATATGGAAAATAACATTTCAATATACTCTCTCTCTCTCTCTTTGTCCTCTGCTCGTTTGATTTTTTTTTCTCGTTTTTTTTTTTTGATAACGGTTGCCGCAATCTTTTCTTTCTCACGCAACTTTTAAGAATTTGCATTGTAAGAAATATATATGATAGAATTATAATAAACAAAATTAATTTATCAAAAATAAATTCTAAGAAATTTCGACAGTAATGCCGAATAATAAGCGCTATTTAAGGTTTATGACCAGGAGTCGGCAAATATCAATTAGTTGTCTACTTTTTACTATAGATAAACATTTTGCGGCGGTATACAAAGCAAACAAAATGCAATAATTTTATTTTCGTAGATGTATTGTTTCTAAATGCAATAACAGTGCAGATGGCCAAATGAGATGTTTCTGAACATATTACTTAGTTACTTACCTTTCGTTTTGGAGTGAAGACGTTTTTAGTTAACATGACAAAAATGAAGATCTGTTTTTTGTGCGAAAATGTGTGTGGAATTTAATAATGAGTCTGAAGTGTAAAATTATGTTGTTGTTTCGCCAAAAAATGAATTTTATACACAGTAACATTTTCTTAAATAGTAACACAATGCACGGTTATAACTTACAGTGTTACAAAAAGTTCATTGTTGTAAAACAAAAATATAAAGAAGAACCCCACTCGAGGAGATGAAATATTTACTTAAATTTATATTTCCATCTCTTCTTTCTGGTGTCGAAGCAAAGCGCGGCGTTGAGTTCTGCCATTCAACACGCAATGCCTCCAGAATTCGGCAGAGAGTGGGGAACGGAGTGTCTTAACACTAGGTTCCCTCTGCCTACCCAGCTGCGTGCGGGATACAGCGTGAATCTGATTTGATTTTTATTTTTTAATTATTTTCTAATGCAAAAAGTTAGTATAATTAATGTTTGATAAGTATAATGAAATTTAATGTTTAATATAGGTTCCCTCTGCCTACCCTGCTGCGTGCGGGATACAGCGTGAATCTGATTTGATTTTTATTTTTCAATTATTTTCTAATGCAAAACGTAAGTATAATTAATGTTTGATAAGTATAATTAAATTTAATGTTTAATATTATATATTTTTCTCTGAGGACGAAGAGAGAGATTGAAAGTTTATAACGAGGTAATTTTCCATATTTTCTTGATTAATAAATAAAATATCTGCAATAATTGTCAACCTACATTATATTATGAAAACATTATGTAATTAATACCTTATAATAGAACGATATTTGTAAACGTTTATTTAACCCTTAACTACTCGCACTAATAAAATCGCTTAACTGCTCGCACGGGGTCCGTGGTGACCCCAATTTGTATGGATGAAATTTGATGATTCTTTTTTTTTAATGAAACAAGCGAATAGTAATTATGAAAGTACTTCATTTAATCAATAAGACATAAAAACCACAACTTAAAATAAAATCTTCTAAGGCATAGAAATAACTAAAATATAAACCTCTACAACAAGGAACATTTTTGGCACAACATGAGATCATGCATTAAAATTTTATGAATATTTAGGAACTATGGCAATCATCGTTATTGCAGTTTTGGCAGTAAATAATGAAGTGCTCATTACACAAAAACTTTTTGCATTTACTGCATTTTGTGGATACTTTTCGATCACTCTTTCTCGGGCAATTATAACACCGCCCACGTTTAGTGGTAGGTGGAGCAGGTGGGGTTTCCAAACCTGTGTACTTCCAATAGCCGCCTTTTTACTATTTTTGGAATTGCGTTGACGTTGGTTCGACTGTCTTGATAACTTTCAACAAGTTCCCTTGCAAGTTGTCGCAAGAATAGACGCCTCACGTGAGTACGTACATTTTTTGTGTTCGCTTTATGAACAACTAATGCATTTACGCATGTAACATTCAAAAAATGAAAAAATAATGCTAATGGCCAACGTTTGGTTCTCATTCCAACATAATATGTCCCACACAATTGGTCATTAGTATCTACTCCACCCTTTGTGCTATTATAATAAGTAATTAAAGCAGGCTTATTCTTATCAACAGACACTGGGTCAATGTCTGCGTCATAATGCATTGAAGACAGTCACAGATTTATTTGCCTTTGGTACATAGGATACCATCGTGCGTGCAAATAAGTGTCAATCAATGTTTTTTGAAATCCAAAGAGAAGAGTTGGTCAATACGTTGTGCAATACGTTCGTCTCTTGCATCCATGTTTGATAACTGAGGAATAAAAAAAGACCTATGTAAATAACATATTTGTACAAAAAAAAAATCTAGACCAGTAAAACGATAAAAGTTATCATTCACTATAATATTTCATTCAAAGTAATATCAATATCTAAATAAAAACAATAGAATATAAAAAGCTTACCTTTCTCAAAAATGTTACGTAAGTACTCGCACGGGGTCACGACTCAAGAGAGCAGCGGCGTAGCCTTCACCTGCAGCAGCCTAAACGGTACTAGAGTATGTTCTTTAGCGTATATTAGGAGACTAGCGGGCACGTGGGGAGGTTCCAACCGTTGCAAGTGCGTTTTTTTCGTTGGCGAAAGTGCGTTGACCCCATGCGAGCAGTTAAGGGTTAATACTAGTGGGCGCGCGCAGCTTTGCCCGCTTATTTGAACCCTTACGGGGTGAATTCTAAAAAACCATGAAACATGTGTTCAATGAAATATTTTTAGGAGTCTGAATTTCAAATATTATAAAAATCGGTGCCGATTAAAAAAAACCATACAAACTTTCAGCCCCTATTTTATCCCTTTAAAGTTCAATTTTCTTAAAATCCCTTATTAGTGGATGTCCAGATTATGAAAAAAAAACATCTGTCCAAATTTTACGTTTCTACCATCAGCGGCTGTGCGTGTGTCTTACCTCAGTCAGTCAAGTACTTGTTTTATATATATAGATGATAATTTAGTCGTTTTAAAATAACGATTTAAACGAGTATTAATATCTAGAAAACAGATTTAACAAAGACTTAATATCATAGGTTCATTATTTCTATGGAAAAATAAGAATGATTTCATGTTTAAATAGCTTTTTGTATGTACTTAATATAATTAAAATCATCATTTAACAGTTGAACAGCTAGAATAAATATTAATTTTAAGATTGACCTTCTATTTTATAATATTTTACTTTAAAACATAAGGCAAACCGCGTATTTCATCGTCTATTCTAAGTCCAACGGAATCAGAATAGAATATTTCAAATGATGGCAACCTTTGCTTGCGGCAGTTATTTTGCAGACAACCATGTGTTTTAGTGATGAGAAAAAAATAAGCTTTAATTTGATATATAATTCATTAAAAAAACACATAAGTGCAAATATTAACATTAACTGACCTCTTTAAGCCAGGCAACCCTGGGCTTGCGGCAGACTGAGAGCTGGCAACCATTGTTTTTCCAATTCCTTATGCGATTTTCTTTCAAATGATGTGCGATTCACATAAAAAACATATGAGTGCAATTTTCTCCAAAAACGAGTCACGAAAAACATTAATAAAAGGTGATTGCGGCAGGATTTTTTTGGGCAACCCTAGTGTAATCTATTCTACTATCATGTATCATTCTTAAATATAAGTTTCATTAGAAAATCTGATCCCTACAGTTTTAAACGATGGGATCTTAGGCCATAACCGTCACGTTTTCACACTTTGCATCCGCACTACCACGGCTACCACGATGGGTTTATTTATGTTTTATAAAATTGTATGTACCTGACATATCGTCTAATATGATAATATACGAAAAGTGCTTTTTTTTCTTTGAGTTAAACATTTTTTATAGAAATAAAACTATTACATACCGTATCTGTTTTATTGTAAGTCTATGTTTAGCATAGTTTTTTATGCTGATGCGTCAGTCGTGCAATAATATTCCTTACGCCAGTATCATATTGAATGGTCGTCGATTGTGTCAGTTAGACGAGGGCAGAAAAGGCCAAAATATATATGTATAATTTGTTTTTAAGTCTTATGGATTCTTTCTATGTATACTATCCGTGGTGACGCAGTGGAACACCGTCTGACTGTAATCGAGATAGTTATGGGATCGATTGTCAACAGGGTAATGATTATATAATTTATTTATTTTAATTTCCCGCTCTGGTCGACAAAGTGCGGCATTGAGTTCTGCCACTCAACATACAATGTCTCGAAAAATTCGAGAAATATGGGATAAAGTGAGAATTTGTTTATAATTTATCATGGGATTACGAGCCTGTTTTCACTATCAGGAATTGTAGTTTTTGTCAGTTACCACATATTGTCAATATACTATATAATATGATGTCTCCGCTGCCTTAATGAGTCACTTACTATTTTCTTTATTACAAATTTTGGTACTAAAAATATTCATATACTAATAAACATATATATTAATAAATAATTAAAATATTAAAAATTTAAGCTAGTAATATTAGAATTACTTTAAAGCGACGGTCTCTCGAGACTTATGTTTTAAATTTAAAACGTTCATGGGTTCCGTAGAATGTACTTGATCAATCACAAAGATGTTTATTTTATAATTCTATATCAATAATTATACAATTTTTTTAAGTCATCGTGGCGCAGTGGCAAATCTTCTTAGTGTAAACATGACGGTTCGATTCCCACTTGGGAGAATGAACTGTTTTTATTTTCTGACTAATAATAAGATGAACCGCGCCGATAAGTTTCGCCGATCAACATGCTATGTATTATTTGAGCGATGCATATCGAACAAAGTGTCTCAACACTATATTCCTTCTCCCTACTCGGCTAAAAAAATATCTTCTGATAAAAGTTTCTTTCTTGCTCCATTTGCCTTTAAAAGTTTATCAAAAAGCACGCGATTCACGTCATTTTTGAGCGTTGACGGTTCAATGCATAACAATATATCGTTATTTACTAAGGCGAGGATAATATTACTTTAAAGAGATACTCAAAGTTGAAACTGCTCCACTAAATTGCATCGTCCGCGTGAAAACTTGCTCACTCGTGAGCTTGTTAAACTTATATGCTCAGATCATTGCCTTATAGTCTGACTTGAAGACATAAGCTTAAAGATTTTTGTTATTATTTTTCGGTAAGATTTTTGAGATGAAATAGAAGAAGTATAAGTTAAAGTCAAATTAAGTGACCGTCTTGACATGGCGTCTGACTGTAAATGCAATGATTGTGAATTAGATTCCTACTGAGGGGAATTAAATATTTTAATTCACCCTGTAAAAGCCCGAGGATAAAAGGTAATATATTAAAAATATCAGCACTTAAACTTAAACTAAATACGTACAAAAAGATTTCGAAAATATTCCATTTTATTTTCATAAAACTAAATACAAAATATTAAAATATATTTGAACACATCATAAGCCTCTTCTGCACAATTGCCACCCTCTAATCTCCGACTTTATATAGAAAATGGATATTGAATATGTTTTCAATATCTCTGTTACGACACCTGAAGCGATCTCCAGCTTCGATGCTGAATCTAATATTTATTTATGAGCGAATCTATTTGAAACTTTGAACCTATTTAAGTTTTAAATTGAAATATTTTTACTTTACATATTTTTGTAGGTGATGTCTTGTTTTCTGTTACGTTGGTAGGGAATTCTTTTACTACGGTAAACATTAGTAATAACTAAGTAACTTACAGTAGTGATTTTTTTTTTTTAGATTTAAAAAACGCTTGCACGTATCAAGGTGGACAGAGATAGTGTAGTGTAAAGATTCAGATCTTAGAAATATTTAAATTCAGTTCCAAACCCTGAATTGTCAAACTGCATAGAATATCCCAAGCTTAAGTACCATCCCCAGCATCTGGATACGTGGCACTTTACTTCTGTAGGGTTTTGTATGATTTCCCTTTAACGTACCACACAAGCACTGCAGCAGTGCTTCCGGGTGGATACCAAATGGGTACCTTCAAAAAGCTCGTCTATCTCAACCTTAAAGGCAGGCAACGCAAATGTAGCTCCTCTGGTGTTACACGTGGTCACGGGCGGCGGATATTACTAATAATATCTAATCAATCAATCAAACATTAGTAGAAAGAAGAACGACGTGCCGTTTTAGATAGAATTATATATCTAAAACGGCACGTCGTTCTCTTTTCTACTAATGTTTAGAGACATTCCGTGTTGAATTTTGGAACCTAACACCACGATTTGTCAAAATTTAAATAATGTTACAATTTTTATTTAATGCTGATAAATCATTATTTACAAGCAAAGCGACAAACATTGTATTATTATGAACATCAATTATAAACTTACTTTTTGCACTAGAAAGAGAGAGATATATATATATATATATATATATCTATATGTATATAAAGAGATGAAAAGGTAACATACAGACAAACTTTCGTAATTATAATGTTTGCGTGGATTAGATAAACAGCGCTCTATTGAATCACTCGACCTCATATCTAACTAAATTAACGCCGCTATTGTTACTACTTCCCTTGTGTTCTATTGAATTACGTCAAAATTGAAACGTAACCCAATTTTGGATTATGTTGCTTAACTTCTAAGTAATAAGATTGAATTTGGATCTTCTTGATATATGTAAGCTGAGAAAATGTGTTTTCAATTATATTTAATAATTGTCAAATTAAGCTGAATAATATTATGATTTTAATATGAGAGGATATTGAGTGCTTAGAATGTAATGTCAGATCATTGTGTTAATTTCGAAAAAAATCATAATATGCACGATTAACAGTTACTACTTAAATAGCTTAGAGTAATAATAGCTTTAAAACTTCGCTAAGTGAGAAGGAGACCTCGATTGACCTTCGAAAACACAGAATCAAAATTACTAGAGGAAAATCACGTAAAAAGCATTAACAGCCCACGGACGGCATGTATGAAGAGGTTTATGACTGTGGACGAGCCGAAAGTATATAGAGAGCGTAGCGTTTGGCGCTTCATTCTATCTGACTAGACTGTCAGGAATACAGCGTGAAGCTAAATGAAGTTAAATTAAAACTTTTACCCTATACCTACTTAAACTCATATATTTTTGTATATTTACTTTGTATTTAGTATACAACAGGATAGACAAAAGGAACCTAGTGTTAAAACACTCCGTTAGCCTCGCATTGCTTAATCTAAAAAAAATCTAATTATTGCGTGTCGAGTAACGTGCACGCTTTGTGTTCGAATCAAAGCGAGAAAATTAATATAAATCCTCTAAATAGAAATTGAACACACAACCGTCCTGTTTGCAGTCATAAGCTACACCGCTGTGCCACAACTGCCTCTCATATAATAAATATAGTGTACATTTTCCAGCATGTTTCTTACATTTTTCCACTCGTGAATATACTTTAAGAGCGCTATTACCAGTCGTTGTGACAGCGAGTTCACGGAAAAGTTGCCCTCACATACATTTGTAAGTTTAAAATTTGAATATCAAAACCAAATTTAAGTTAAAACAGTCTTTATCCTAATCTGTTTTCTAGTTCTAGTATTATTTTATTTGTATGTCTATTATATATTTTAAAATTATAACTGACTGACTGATATAATTAGGACAATTATCTTTTTTTAGCATAATTAAGCAGGGTAGGCACAGGGAACCTAGTGTTAAGATACTCCATTTTCTATATTAATATTATAAGGAAGTAATGGTTAGAGTACGTTTTTGTGTTGGATAGTTCATTTATGGAAGACGGGACGAAACTAATCGCCACGTTTTGTCTTCCAATTATGTATTATATATGATTTCCAGTAGAGAGAATTCGGTGGTGGCGCAGGGGCACAAGCGTGCGATTATGGATTCGATTCCCACTCGAAGAAATGAAATATTTTATGTTTTAATTTTTTCGCCCTGGTAACGAGGCAAAGTGCTGCCTTGTTCTGCCACTCTACACGAAATTACTCTAGAATTCAGTGGAAAATAGGGAACGGAAGTATCTAAATAAAAAACGGAGTGTCTTGTTCCCATGTTTCCTCTGCCTACCCTGAGATGTACGGGATACAGCGAGAGCTAAAAAAAGAGTGATAGTATGGCTATCGTAAAGCAGACTGTAAGAGCGTTGATTGTTGGAACGAATTTTCATTTTTCTACTACGTTAGATAAAGCGCGGTATTGAGATCCGATACTCAACACTCAGTCTCAAAAATTGGAAGGAAAAGCGGACACCAAATGTTTTATCGCTAAGCTCCCACTGTCTACCCTCTTATGCAGAAGAAAATGTAAAGTTAAAAAAAATATTTGTAAAAACAAAAACCTTTTTGAAATCCTGAAATTGAGCTCTTGAATTTGATACCCATATTGTAGTATTCGAAACGATTTTTTTTTTCGCTAAGTCCACTGGCGTACCACAGCCGCCGTGATTATTTTTTATTAACGTCACCTATCTAAGAACACTTGGGCTGCTAATACAAATCTAACGATACCTCAAATATGTACATACGTTCAGCGGTTCTGAAGATACGAGGTAATAAAGAATATTACATACATACAATATACGCGCGAAAAACATAACCCTTCCTTAGCAGTCGGGAAGTATTATATAATTAAGATTAGTAGTTAAGATAAGAACTTGTTATACAAATATAATAAAATATGGAATCCCTATTAACTTAAATAACGGTACAAAATCAATTTGGTCAGGAAGATAGATTGGTGACGCATTAATGAGAAGCCTAAATTGAAATGTTTATTATTCTATGATTAATTTCAAGGCCCAGCCTATGTTTTAATTAAGTTGTTGGATATTTATGAATTAATTGTTGTATTAAATTAACAAACAAATAAGAGAATATAGTGCTTGTTTCTTTACTTAATTAAAAAGAAATCTCAGTGTTCTCCTTTATAAAATTGATTTCGCCTCACGCTTCATTTTGGATATATAATAGGGTACACTGAAGGAACCTCGTGTTGAGACACTCCGTTCCCCATAAACTGCTCAGTTTTCGAGATAATGTATGTTGAGCTGCAGAATTCAACGCTACGCCTTATCTTATTACGAGAGTGGGTAAAATAAATAACTCATTCACCCGAGCGGGAATCGAAACCACAAACTTCACGTTTACCTTTACAATTGGAAAACATAAAATCCTATCAAAATATATAAATTTAACAGTTTTTAAATGATTTCCATTATTTAACAATAGCAATATAATATAATTATAATTTTATTTTCGCTTTTCATATTAAGACAAAGTAGAATGACTAGTTTTTCCACTTTCCATTTTATTTACAAATATTAATAGCCCGAAGGCTGGATTTGATGGATGGCTATTTTTATTAAAGGAAAAACAATTAGCGGGACTCGAAACAGCGCACACTATTTAAGAGTCGCTTCGGGTTCAGTTCCTCTACGTATAAATTTTTATACGTCTTCTAAAATATTTCTCGATAGGTGCGTTTTTTTTCCCAATCTGACTTACATCAACGAACGCTATGAAAACTAATAATTATTTAAAAATTATATCAAGATATAGGACACAAAAAAAGCGAATAACAAGGTGCTAGGTATCGACAGCCCTCGACATTAAGCATTCATGGAATGCCGGATTTTATTCGACTGTTAAGAGCTAAACAAAATAAAATCCCCAAGAGCGGCCGTTCCTTTATTGGACAATAAAGTGCAAACACAGTTTGCCACGCGATAGCGCCAGTATACCCGCACCTACTGCGAGACGCGTATAAGAAAATTAAATTCGTGACAGGCCTTTTGTTTCTTGAGAATTGAATACAAAATATATTATATGTTTTATGTAGATAGTCAAAGCGCTGTGAAGAGTTTATGGAGAACAGACGAAAGTTGTCGATTCGAACTATATATTTAGTAATATCCTCTAACTGTAAACGATACAGCAGGGCTCGATGTTGGCACTGGGCCTCCCATGAGAAACCTTGAGTCTCACCCGTAACTCACTCCAACTACGCACTCGCCATGTGTGCCGCAAGAAACCACAGCAATAGGGCCAACGCCCTGAAACTGTTTCCCGGCTCCACTGAACAGGGCCGAATCCGACAGAGGTAGTCACACGACTGTAAGCGCAGTGATTGGGAGTTCGATTTCCATTTGGGAGAGTTATTATTTTAATTTCTCTTAACTCTAATAACAAGATAATAAGCAGCGTTTAGTGTCGCCCCTAAACACGCTTGTGCATTTAAAAAAGTTCCACTATTGAGGTCCTCGTTCTATCATCAGAGTAGCTGATAATGCCATATAAGTGTGACAAATTCAGTTTCTTAAATATTATTCGACAGGTACAAATCGATATTATAACACGTTGTTATTATAATAAAACTAAATATATATTTAAATGATATGTTCCTAGAGTAAATTTAACAGCTCACGTCTAACGGCGCGCCGTCTTCTGTACAAGTAGGAACCGAATATAAGCGGAATTCGTGACGAAAGGACATTTAAATTGCAAATGTTCGGACACGTCTCCGAATAACTAAACTAGACGTCGAAGCTATACAGTCCTTACATGAATTCAATTCTAAAGTGTCTTGCTTCTTGATATACCTATATAAGAGCTTTCTACTAACTAGCTTTCTATATAGGTATTGATTGAAATTATCTTTGTCAGAAATTAGTGGAGAACGGAGTGTCTTAAAATAGGTCCTTCTAACTATTATATGTTGTAGTTGAGTAAGAATATGTGAAGTAAATTCGTATTTCTTTTTTATCATCTAAATTTTTAAATGATATAATTCATGTGATAATATTATCTGTATTATATTTTGAGAATTCGTATAAATGTAAAGAGCTATACTCGGGTATTGATTTATTTTATTTTTATTTAAATACATATAGCACAAACTAGGACACTTTCCATTTTAAATTGGCTTAGAATTGAGTACTTCATATAACTTCATATAACAAACGGAATTTTATGTATATATTAAAGTGAAGAATATTCGTTATGCAAATCAATGCCATCCATATATTTAGCACAGATATATTAATACTGAAAGTTCAGTTCCAAATATTTCGGAGGCTATCGTGGTGAATTCACTCTCTCTACAGAGTGAGTTTTTAAATATGATGGTTGCGGGTTCGAGCCTTACTCAGAACGTCATTTATTGGTATTATTATTAGTAATACTAGGAAAAGGCTTCGAATGCGATATGTACAATCTAAACTTGTACTTTCCTTAACCAGTAGGTACCAAAACGCAAGGATATAAATAATGCTGCAATTCTTTTTACTTCCATATCGCTGATTTGTTGCAACAATTTTGCACTTTTTCAACTGACTTCTGTACTGACTCTCACACAGAGTGACACAATTTATAAACTATTTACATAATTAAAAATATTTTATATTTCAAACATTGCAAATACGTCATTGTTGCAGCAAATAAGCGATATAACTAATGAAATCCAAATAAAACGCGTTCTAAAATAATTGATTACTTTTTTATTGCTATCGCTCTTTAACTGCAAAACTGTAAAAATAAACTTTTAAAATGTGAACTTTTACAGTCCTCGCTGATAATTAACGTGCGGAACGTTCAAAGTTACCAATAACCTATTTTATGTAAAAGTTCCTTTAGAGAACCACTTAAGGTTACAATTAGTATTTTATTGCTTTATATCCGGAAGTAGGAAAGTTAAGAATTATTAATATTCTTAGAAGTTTCTCAATTTGTTTGAATAAGAAACTTATAAATTTATATTAATCTTTAAATTACTGTAGCAGATTCAATTTTGAGTTAATAGTTTACTATAGTAAAAAGAGTGATAAAAAATTGATTCACACTTTTTACTGCATAGCGGTGAATGCAGAGGGAACCTAGTATTAAGACACTCCATTCTCCGCTTTCCACGCAAGTTTCGAGACATTGTGTGTTAACTGACGAAACGCAATAACGCATCCTTTGTCTTGTTATTGAGCTTTTTCTTGATACCTACGACGGTCTAATATAAAAATAAAATAACATTTCAAGAATAAATTAAAAAGTACAGTACAAAAAGGGAAGTTTGGGTAATAAAGCAGTATTCAATAACACACGCAATCATGAACACACAAGGGGACGATACGATCTTGAAAACTTTCTTCAAAATCGCCGCGTTCCAAATCGATCTCGATATAAGTTGTTTGTTTGAATCGACTTTAACGTTTTGCTTTTCTTAACGAGTTCCAAGTGTCGAGGCGGGGGTGCCGTATAGAATTGTGCGTTGCGACTTAAATTACTTTACAATTTGACAAGAAAGTAAAGCGTTAAAGCAACCTTACCCCAGATCCCACGCAGCAGAGGAAGCCAAACATACACAATA
The DNA here is from genome assembly GCA_013421005.1 of Heliconius erato x Heliconius himera. Classification (NCBI taxonomy): domain Eukaryota; kingdom Metazoa; phylum Arthropoda; class Insecta; order Lepidoptera; family Nymphalidae; genus Heliconius; species Heliconius erato x Heliconius himera. The sequence continues at coordinate 12,369 of JAATLQ010038243.1, forward strand.
AGAAACCAAATTTTAAGTTTAAGTAGTGGTCGAGTAGGCTAAAAAGTGCAGAAGATATTGACTTTTAGGTTGGTGGGGTAGGTAAAAACTTTGTAGGTACAGTATAAATAATTCAATATAAACAATAAATTTATCTTCAAGTTTTGCATGTACGATGCGTAGGCAACGAAATGTCTTAATACTAAATTTCCTCTGCCTACCTGTAATATAAATAGGAATACAGCGAGAAACTAAACTGTCTATCTGTTGAAATATTTAATATTTTCATTAATTCACTCAAAACACGATGCCTTCAGAATTCGGCGGAAAATGGATAACGAAAGTGACTTAATGCTGACGAAGTGTGTTAACACTAGTTTTCCAGATTCTTTCTGCCTACCCTGCTATGTGCACGTATGTAAAAAATCAATATAATGTATATACAGAATACCAAAAACGTAGAGAGTATAGTCCTAGAACGTATTATGTAAAGTGTATAGAAAGTTCCGTGGAGATCGAGTTTAATTTTCTTGTTATACCCATAGGCAGAGGCAACCTAGGGTTAAGACACTCGGTTCCTCATATTTCATCCAATTTTCGAGACGTTTCATGTTGAGTGATAGGAAGACACAGTGAGGATATAATAATAACTCATTTCGAACTCAAACCATTACTTATGCACATATTTAAACATAAAACCAAAATAAATTTTACCATAATCCAGTGGCGTAGCTGGGGGGGTGCGAGCGGTGCAGTCGCACCGGGCATCAAAATGGAAGGGGCATCAAAGTCTACGATCAATTCTTGTAATTTTTTTTCAATCAAGAAATTTACAAGAAAAATGAGAGAATGAAAATGAAAAATACAATCTCGCTAACATGTCAATCGAGCATGAACTAGTCGATACTATTGATTTTGAAAATGTGATTAATGATTTTGCTAGTCAAACAGCGCGTAATGTCCGTTTTTAAATTTTTGCAATATTTTTCACCACAATTTAATGTTATAACTTATATATAGTTATTATAGTTTTGAAGCAATAAAAAATTATATATCTACTCTACTGTGTTTTGAAATCTTAAATTATTTTGACTATTTTAAAAGGCAACAAGTCCTAAGCTGCACCAGGCAGCAAATACCCTAGCTACGCCACTGCCATAATCAAAAAAATATGTACCTTCTAAACAACTAAGCAACTCTCTATATAAAAAGAACTTAACAAAAAAAAAAATATGATATAACCTCGTTCTTCTTAACAAAGTCAGTCTATTATGTAAAGCGTATAGAAAGTTCGGCGCAGATCACCACACGTAGCTATCGGCGATAATAAAGAGGGTTGACAACATTTTGTCAGGGTTGATAGATAAAATGGGTAAATGTGGGTAAATCCCCCGAAACGTGACACTGTCACATGGCTGCAGTTATCGAAATCATAAATCTTGGTAGCCAACCGCGGTTTGGGGTTGGTGGTTGATTGACACGCGATTGTTGTAGATTCATATCCCGTTTGGGAAAATGTTTATTATAATACTAATGGAGATCAGTCTTGGCTCAGGGGCACAAGCGTGCGACTGTAAATGTGACATGTTGTGGATTTGATTATCCCTCGAGGAAATGAAATATTTAATATTTTAATTTTTCCGATCTGGTAACGCGGCAAGGTGCGTCTATCATGCTGTGTCAAAACGCACGAAGCTTCATTTTTTTTTCTATCGTCGTGTACCCTCCGCTTGAGTTTGGAAGGTTTATGGAATTTAAATAGAGGTATGGGTCATCCAGTTACGCAAACCTCTATTTGTATTCAATGATTGCTTTAGGTTTACCTCAAGGAAACGTCTGTATGTTTTCATACAATAAATAACGATTCTATCAGAATTTCCAATGGATTAAAGATTTATTGGTGCTAGAGTTTTCCGTAGCGTTTGGCGCTCCGTTCAGTCTGACTACCCCGCTAGGGACAAAGCGTGAAGCTAAATGTAAATGTAATGTAATTTTCTTATTTTCAGCTTTGGCATTTCATTTTGTTCCCACATTCCAACAGAACAAATTCATTTTAGTTCATTTGCCAACTCCGTATACAACCGTAGCTCCGTTAGTGTCGAGAGTGCGGTCGGAGCATCGACAGCGTAGGAATGACACCCGACAGAGCAATCCCTTTAGATAACCGCCGCGATCAATTTAAATAACCTCAGGGAAGACTGGGAGTTTTAAGAGGCTTATTGAATGGAGATCCTTTTTAAATAAGTACGTTAAGTATTATAGAGGAAAAGAACATTTTTAAGGTCTTTATAGTTATAACTAACTACCTCAAAAAATAACATTATTACAAAGTATTATTTTTTTATGTTATAATGTAACTACCTCAAAAAGTAATGCCTCAAAATATAATATTATTACATAGAATTGTTAATTCAATGTATATGTAAAAAAATAACAGATGCTGACACTTCCACCCTGTATAATTTATTGCTAACTAAGCTATACCTTTCCATAGAAATGTAATTTTAATTTTACATATTTGCTTAAAATACATACTGTATCCTGTATGTAGCAGGATAGGCTGAGGGAACATGGAGTGAATAAAGTGTGTGACCAAAGTATCTTTCCCTCTGCCTTCCCTGCTATTTGCAGTACGCCAAGACAGACAACGGCCTCTGACTGTAAACACGATACATCATTACAATCTTCAAATTACTTACATGCCAATTTTTAAATCTCTTAGTTCATTAATTTCGTCTGTACGTTATCTGTGAGTCACTCAATAACAAAAAAAAATTAATATATATAACTTAACTTAGCTTCACGCTGTATCCCTAGTGAGATAGTTAAAGAGAACGGAGCGCCAAATGCTAAGGTCTCTACATGCCTCTTTCGGGTCGTCCACTGTCATCAACCTCTTCATACATGATCCTTTATACTCCTTTTTTCTCTCTCTACCTGTCGTACCACTTAAATTAAATTTAAATATATATACGTATAAGTGTATGTATTTATATTTTATTAAGGTCAAACGTTAATTTTGCTGATGTACATACAGACCGCATTTAGTATTGTGGTCGTGTTAATGCTGTGTAATACGAGCTTAAATTATAATTTAATTATATTTAATTTAGTTAATATAACTTGTTATATACAATATCTTTAGGTATATATTACTAATATATGTATATTATATAAATATTCTACTTATAATGACTTCATTGTTGACGGTAACGTTTAAAAAGTCATTTATTTGATTTTTTTTCTTTTAAAAGGGCGTCGTACTGTAAGCACAACGGTTTTTTTATGGAAAAGGACAAGGCAAACGAGCGTTCGGGTCACCTAATGGTAAGTGATTACCGCCGCCCACGACCCCGTGCAACACCGGAGGAGCTACAGGTGTGTTGCCGGCCTTTAAGGTGGAGATAGACGCGCTTTTTGAAGGTACCCATGTCATAACGACCTGGAAACAATGCCGCGGGCATTCCACAGTACCGTGGCGCGTGGAAGGAAGTTCCTACGAAACCGCACAGTAGTGGATTGCCACGTATCGAGGTGGTGTTGATGATATTTTAGCTTATAGCGTACTGTGCGTTTAGAAAATTCGGCAGCAGGTTACATGTCAAACAGTTCTTCAGAATAAATGCGATAGAGAACGCACAGCGAGGAGACGTCTCTACGCAAAGCCAAAGTATCAAGCCTTTCACAGATTATAGAGTCCCCAATGATTCGAATGGCTCTACGTTGTATGCGATCAAATGGTTCAAGCTGATACTGGGGTCCACCAGCCCAGAGATGAGAACAGTACTCCATATGAGGTCGAACCTGGGCCCTATATAGGGTCAAACGGTGTTTTGGCGTGAAGTACCGTCTCGCTCTGTTGATGACCCCCATTTTCTTCGAGGCCAACTTGGCCTTGCTTTCCAGATGATCGCGATACTGGCAGTCACTCGAAACATTAAGGCCCAATATACTGATACTGGGCGCGGCTGTAAGTTTAAAAGACTGGTGATACGATAAATGGGATTTTTTTACATTGTCGAGGGATGCCTCAACAGAAGAAAGAGAAGAAGAAAGAAGAAGACTTGCTCGGCCGGAGTAAACAGCGTCCACCGTGCTATCATCTGCATAGCAATGAATGCTAGAATCCTTTAACATGTCATTGATATGTAGAAGAAACAGCGTAAGGGACAGCACGCAGCCTTGGGGAACGCCAGCGTTCACGGGCATATGTTTAGAGCAAAAACCGTCGACAGCGACCTTGATGCTGCGCCCAGTGAGAAAGCTGGCGATCCACTTGCATAAATTCTCGGGGAGCCCATAGGACGGAAGTTTAGACAGGAGCGCCTCATGCTACACTCGATCAAAGGCCTTCGCCATGTCCAAACTAACTGCCAGGCCCTCTCCCTTGCTTTCAATAGCCGCAGCCCAGCGGTGTGTAAGGTAAACCAGAAGATCACCGGTTGAGCGACCATGGCGGAAGTCATATTGTCGGTCATTAATCAATCGGTGATTCAGGTTACAGGTTACAGGTCCATTCATTGTAATGATTATATTTTCATTTCACCGTTCTGATAAACAAAGCTCGGCGTCGAATTACCCAATCAACACGCAATTACTCCAAAATTACAGCAGAAAATGGGGAAAGAAATCTTTACACTAAGTTCCTTCTGCCTTCTCTTATCTGATACCTACCCTTTAAATTATATAATAAGATCTCAAAATGAAAACAAACAGTAAAGTTAATTTGTAGAATCGCTTTTTAGACCTATTAACTTAATAGGCTCTTGTATACATATGTTCATACTTATATTCATATTATTATTTTTTTCAGCTTCACCCTGTATTCCGCATGTAGGCAGAAGGAAAATAATCTAACACTCCGCACTCCAATTTCCGCCGAATTCCACAGTCCAAACTCAACGCCGCGCTTTGCTTCGATACCAGATCGAAGAAATAAAAATATAAAGTTTAGAATTTCGTCGAGTGGGAATCGAACCCACAACCTCTCGCGTTACCTGGCCTCATAAATGATACTAACATGATATTTAAATTAAGCAGCTTAAAACAAATAGATACATAATTTCAAAAATAATTACAATTTTGTGGTTGTACGTAAACCATAGAATTGCAGTTTCATTTGCAAGAGTACAGGTTTACTAAACCAATATTTATATTACGAAAGTTTGTATCTAATAATATCAATATCCATTTTCGATTTTGTCAATTACAAATATACATAATTTTTCAGCAGCAGCAGCACTAATCTAAGCATGCGACCAAGAGCTAACAAAAAAATTTTAACGACTGGGTAATAGAATTTCTGGAACGGCCATCATAACCTTCATTGATTCAATCGATCGATTCGAATCGATCTTATAGATGTTCTCAAATAAAATAAGTCTCAATATTTCATATTTCTAATAAAACTGTATTTTTAAGAACTTTACATGAAAACTTGTAAAATTTTGATCAAAATTTATTAAACAACTTATTAGAAAGTTTGCCTATTATCGCAGCAAGACGCGGCGATACAAAATATTCAATTACCTTTTTTTGTAGTATCCTAACTGGATACTTTGGACTTTTTATTCTTGCAATAATTATTCCACAGATAACAGGTTAGGCAGAGGGAACCTAGGAACCTAGTGTTAATTTCAGTCCATTTCCATTAAGAACCTTTTGTTCCCCACTTTCTGCTAAATTCTAGAGGCGTGTTGTAAAGAGGCGCCACTCACTGCTGCGCTTAGACGCGGCACGAGAGCAAAGAAATGAAAATATTAAATATTTAATTTCCTCAAGTGGGGATCAAACCTACAGCCTTTCACGTTTACAGTCACACGCTTGCCTCCCTGCGCCACGAGGAACCTCAAAATTATATCTACTTTCAAAATAATAGGTAAATTTAGACAATTCTACGAGATCAATTTATTTTCAAATAACAGCTTTCTGAATACTATAATACAGTGATCAAAAACATAAATCGACAGTCCCTACGTATAAAGCGATATGTCA
>JAATLQ010038243.1:18441-85872 GCA_013421005.1 Heliconius erato x Heliconius himera
GTAAAAACAAAAACCCCGACTGCATCAAACTAAAAAGAAAATAAACAAGCCCAATAGTTTATTAGGATTAACAGTCGGGACCTCTTTAAATTATGCGGCGTTCCTGGTAAAGATTTTATTGATTGAAGAATTACTTATAGGTCCCGACTGTTAATCCTAATAAACTATTGGGCTTGTTTATTTTCTTTTTAGTTTGATGCAGTCGGGGTTTTTGTTTTTACAAATATTTTTTTATTTTTATTTTTTTTGTTAGAATTTATTATGGTAATGATAATCATGATATACCTTTTTGAAATCCTGAAATTGAGCTCTTGAATTTAATACCCATATTGTAGTATTCGAAACGATTTTTTTTTTCACTAAGTCCAATGGCGTACTACAGCCGCCATGATTATTTTTTATTAACATCACCTATCTAAGAACACTTGGGCTGCTAATACAAATCTAACGATACCTTAAATATGTAAATCCGTTCAGCGGTTCTGGAGATACGAGGTAATAAAGAATATTACATACATACAAGATACGCGCGAAAAACATAACCCTTCCTTAGCAGTCGGGAAAAAGCGGGTTTATAGGAGAGCAGAATAAAGGTTCAACTTGCTCTTAAAAAAAAAATAAACAACATCATGAATATATGTTTGCAATAATATGTTACTATATTTACAAAGTATGAAATGGCATTTATAAATATGTAATTTTATCACATTTTCCTAATAAAACTGCTAGTAGACTGTTTCTACTGTGCCATCAAAATAAAATCATGTCAGACAAATCTAAGATATCTGTTTATTCACCGAAAAGAATAAATCATTGTTTTTAAATGGGACTTACATAAATGTTTCATGAAAATATGTAACTATTACGATATTTTAAAAATAATTCCAAAATATCTATTTATAGTTAGTAATTTATGTGAAAAGTATATTAATGACTACATGTATCTTTATACGTGATTCTAATTCAAGTAGACGTAATCAGTCATTGAACAGAAAAATAATTTTGATTAAAAATTAAGCACAATTTATATTGTAATTAATTATATTTTTAGAGTAATTACTAGAGATGCGCCGAATATTTGTTTGGTATTTGGTATTCGGTGTATTCGGCATCTTTTTCAATCGTATTCGGCCGAATTATTCGGTTATGGTGCCGAATACATTCGGTTCGATTATTTTTATTTAATTGGCTGCACGACACAGTAGATATGAAAGATAATACGTCTTATGTAAGATTTAAATTAAATGAGTAAAGTTAATAAAATATAACAATTAACTTCATATAAATATTTACTTTGAAACCTCAATTTAACATATTTATTCTTAACTTATAGTTTATGTTGATTGTATTATCAACATTTCTTTTAAATCTTAAATCAGCAGTTATTTTAAAAATTTAAAATAATATTTGTAAACCACAAATCAACATTTTAAATTTATAATGAATACTAGCGGTCCCGGACGCGGCTTCGCCCGCTTGAACTATACGAATGCTTATTAAGTATATTTATGAAATTGTTTTCAGTTTTTAATAGGATTGGTAAGGAAATGAAAAAGAGTAATAAGTAGAAAAAATTCTTATTATTACAAAAAATATCTAACTAATTTAAATGAACAAAAATAATAAGTAAACGTAACCAAGGTGAAATATTAATAAAAAAAACTAAACAAAGTCAGCTACATTATCAATATTATCAAAGTAAATTACGTCCAAAATAATGTAATTAATAATATAAATAATGGTATTAATAATTAGTAATTAACGTGTGTTTTTTTTTTATTTAATAAATGAAAATTTCAATGTAAAAGCGGTGGTATCTGACATGTCCGCTCTTCTATATCTGAATATGACCGCCCTTACGTCGATCTTATACTGTTTTAGGTTAGAAATAGACGAAGTAAATGAAGACATGTAAAGGTATCCGCATCTACGATATACTGTTTTTCTAATGATTGTACTTGTTCTCTTATACGAGTTGTATAATTAGAAAAATAGATAATATTTATAAAAATATCCTATATAGGCACGAGCGTATGGGTAATCTGAAGCCTTTTATGCAATAAAAAAAATTGACGTTTTTGACATGACTTTATCTACGTAGGGACCGTCAAAATGTATGCACAATTTTATAAGTGGGTAACTTAACTTAGCTTCACGCTTTATCCCTTGCGGGGTAGTCAGAGAGAACGAAGCGCCAAACGCTACGGTTATATATAAGTGGGTAGGTTATCAATATTTTTTTCTAAAACTAAAATTATATTTATAAGTGAACTGTAAGAGGAAAAGTTATATATTCCGCTTTCGGTTGACTTCTTTTGAGCTTACAAGAATAATATATGTCGTAGAAATACAAGATAACATGTACGAATGTATACTCGTAAAAGATGAACCGATGTGAAGAGTTATGTAAACGATGTTTTATTAAAAATAAATTAATTTGTTTCAAAATTGAAATTCGGATTTCGATTCGGCCTGGGAAAAATAAATTTGACATGTAGAGAAGATAATAGGAACGGAGTGCACTATATATGTTTCTGTCTACCCTGCTATGTGCACTCGGTTCCCAGGTTCCTGTCTACCCTGCTGGTGCTGGTGGTACCCTGCTGCTTGGGTAGAGGATCGCTAAGATAAGATTTCCCAAAATTCCTACAAGAATGGAAAAAATAAGATATTACGATTGTTCGCCCGCAAACGAAGAGTGGGCTACAATTTATAATTAGATATGCGAGAGATAAAATATTAATGTCACGTGTCTACAGTGACACTACTGTGGACATTGTTTGATGGTAAGTGCAAATGCAACGATTGTGGGTTTGATTTCGGCTAAGGTGATTGATGCCATTCTTTTGTTATAGTTTTAATTGTATACGAGAATGCACGTCACTCACATAACTGGGATGTGGTTGACGCCATAATTATAGTGGTAGAACTTTATTTAAATTTTATTTAATTTGACAAATAATATATTCGGTCCCCCATCGGCACTTTCGTGATGATCGTTACTTAAGCAGTAAACTTAACCGGTAAAACGCTGTACAGTCACAGTACTTTTAAGTGCCCCTTTATAAAATAAGTACCTTCACTTTGTTTCAGCAACTTTGTAACTAGTAGATATTAAAAATTGTGTCTTACTGTACTCGAATACAGTTCATATCGCAACATACCTGCTTTTATTGAACATACATGCTATGCTCAATTGAACGCGAGCGTATTTCATCACAAATAGTTCAATTTTCGATACGATAGTCGAAATCGTTTCGCGATTTGTAATACACGGAAAAACGATTTAATATAGCACGGTCGGGGTGCACCCCGCACCCGGTGTGTGCACGTGGGTTTGATACAGATTTGGATATTGTTTTATTATTTATTAGAAAAACTTAATATGAAGTATTTTTAAAGCTCAGAGCTTTAAAGGCAGAAAGAAACGTTGTGTTAAAATATTTTATTGCCTAATTTCCGTGCTATTTTCAAGATATTGCGTGATGAACTGTGGAATACACCGCCGCGCCTTGTCTAGTTACCAAAGCGAGGAATTAAAAGTAATTTATTCTCCCGAGTGGAAATAAATCCTCAACCTTCGCGTTTGCAGTCAAATGCTTCACCGCTGCACAAAGATGGCCCTTTTTTGTTTAAAATATATATATTTATTTATTTCATATATGAATATAAACATTTGCTCGAGTTCCATAAAATTGAGTGTATAAAAATACAATTTATAAATAAAAAAATGTTATAATTAAACGAAGAAATACAAAGAAGAGAAGCTTAAATTTTATTAATTCTAAATGTACACACCAAATACTAAAAAAATATGATCTCACAGCCCAATATTTAGATGTAAACTACAAAATTGTCGAAAAATTGAAAACCAAGCGTAATAGCACAAAGTGAGTTCATAGTAGACAAAATACTTGTCTCCAGCGGAACGCTTGGAACGGTCACGTAAGTGCATTTGTACATTATGCTAACATTGCTAAGTAACTTTGCTTACTTTGCCTTATATGAGTTAGTGGAAAGCGAAGGTTGACTTCCAAAATAAAATAATATTTCTGTGTGTGTATGTGTAAATATACATGTATAAATGTGTTGAGGTCAGGCGGGCTCAGGGGCACAAGCGTGTGACTGTAACGTAACAGGTTGTGGGTTCGATTCCCACTCGAGGAAATAAAGGAAAGTCGCTGCGTAATCAAAATTTATAGGGTACTTCCCATGGGTAGAAATAAAATTTGGCACAAAATGAGGACTTGTACAAATAAAGAAAAAAATCGAAAATTATAGTTTTTTTATATAATACATAAAATTAATTACAAGCTTATAAGTGTAGTTAATTTTATACAACATTTACGCATACTCCCGAAAATTCAAGTTTGTCAACTTTATAAGTTGTACTTCCCTTTGACCTACAACTCTGAAATTGGTACGGAACCCTCGGTAAGCGACGTTTCTGAGGGGGTGAGGTTATTTACGTACCTCAAAAGGAAAAAACGGAACCTTTATAGGATCACTTTGTTGTCCGTCTGTCCGTCAGTCAAAACCATTTATCTCAAAATAGCGTGACCTCCACGCATCGCATCAAATTAAAATTAATATCCAATATTGAAGACTACAGAGTATACGACTTTAAGAGTTTTATACAGGACTATATTATTTTCATTTCCTTGCTCTTGCAGACAAAGCGCGGCGTTGAATTTTGCCACTCAACACGCAATGTCTCGAAAATTGAGCAGAAAGTAGGGAACGAAATGTCTTAACATTAGTTTTCCTATGTTTTGGATATACGGTAAATAGTGTGCAGCTACTATGTAAAAGGAACGCTGAGGCTAGTCGACATCGTATTCTTCACTGCACAACGGTATTTGTAAAGTGTAATATAACTTTCATTTAAACTGTTTCTGCTTTCACAGTATATTTAGCATGTTAACAATTTTCATATAAATTGATTATTTGGAACACTTGGACGTATTCCAAGGAGTTGCGGGTTCCAATTTCAATGCAGCAAAACTTTTTTTTTTTATTTGAATGCTTTCTAACACTACAAAAAGGTAATTAACTACTTAATTATATATATAAACTACTAAATAGCTCTATTTTCGCACCTCCCCTAATTTTAAAGGCTTTGGTGGTGTGACTCAAATAAGAAGACCAAATTTAAAAATTACATTAATATAAGTTAATTTTTAAATTCATTTGTTGCACTCTAAAAGATGTCGTCCCAAATGTGAATGCAAGATAGCGCGGCGTTACGCCAAAAGAATCTCTTAAAGTTACGGAATCTTTTAACACTACTTTTATTTAAAATTCCTGCTATATGCGTAAAGTTGGATAAACATACAAAGAATCATTTGCTATCGCTCAACATGTGCTAAAATAGTGTTATTTTGCCTGAAGCCTCGATGCTTTCTAAATTTGATACTTTGCATATTGAGTAGTAGAACACAACGCCTCGCTTACATTTATTATCTGACCGAAGAAATGAAAATAATTCATTACGCTGAGTGGTAATCGAACCCATAACCATCGCGAGTATAGTCAGACACTGAACCGCTGCGTTACGATGGGTCCTCTAAAACTGTGATAAGCTATATAATATTAGTTAAGCAAAGTTTTACATGTTGAAGACAATTTACATCCTTCTACTACTAATTATAGAGTACGGCGGTGGCGCTCGAAGGACCAACACTTGAGTTTGTTATATGTCTAGTATAATATTAAACTGTTTCAACCAAAACTTTGTAATTGAATATTATTTAAGCTCCTAAGCAATACATGTATATGTTTTAATGTACTACTTGTCGGCCGTAATAGATTACTATAAAATTGTGATTATATTTAATTGTTATTAAATAATAAAAAACATATGTTATTTACTGTAGAAATAATTATAGTCATAAAATATTTAATTAATATTCAAATTATATTTATTATATGACTATTTTTAATATTTATTAACTAATAAGAAATACATATATAAGTCTCTCCACAAATAATATTTTATAAATGTAAAACATTTAAGTAACGGTCATGTTGGCATTTGTTTATGATTTGTTCAGTATAAATTGGTGTTTGAGTAAGGTATCTTACGTGACCTTCCTCCAGTATCTTTGATAGTGTGTTATCGAAGGTCAACCGAGGTCTCTCCCTACTTTTAAATATAATTTTATTAAAATCCGAAGCGTGACGCATTGACATACCACATTTGAGTCGTCGTAGCGCTCCCAATTAGCCAAACTATAGATACAAGCAGTGCGTTCACTTACCCCCTGCGTTTCATTACCCCGAATGACCATATATTTATCCCATTCAGATTTAAGCCTACAAGCCTAACGTTCAATTCACGACATCCAGTTTTATGTTTTTAAAAGGTCTCTTTTATTACAAATTTTTACTGTCAATTTTTGAAACCGATTTGCTTGTCGGCTTTAATAAAAATATCGAGGGTAAGCTTTAGAATACATTACCTCTGTAATGACAGCCTTAAATCAAAGCGGGCTTTTCGCCTAAAGCCCCGCGTGAATTATAAGAACCTTTATATAATACTGACCAGTGACTTTGAAACAAGGTAAACTCGGAATTTATGTAGATTTCTACACTTTCTCGTCCTTTAAATTGATTCGATTATTTTGAGGGTGTTATGGAATTTTCTTTAATACTTATAAATAGCTATGACAACATTTTTTAGTGGTACATACCTACCTGGCTCTAATTGAAGTCTCTTCATGTTTTTTTTTCTCACATAGCAGGGTAGGCAAAGAGAACGTAGTATCTTAACATTAATAATACAAAACATAATCGTTCCCCGTTAATATTTAGACGCCACGCCATCCCAACTGCGCCACGAGGGCTTTCATCTCTCTAAAGGGAATATATTTTTTTACTTTATCATTTAGATATTTACTGACTTAGTTATTGGTTAGTAATATTAGTCAGACGAGTTACTATGTATTCTTAAATGACTTCAAAAAGGGGATGGTTCTCAATTCGATTATTATGATTCGATTATTTTGATTTTATTTCGTTTTCATAAACGAATTCTTTTCAATCACCTACTTACTCAAAATATTACTTTATCTACTAATAAAATTGTCTCTTGTATTAGGATAATTTAACCAAAGCAAATAAAAAAACCTACGCCCAAAATTGGAGGTCCCGAGCTTTTTCTAAAATGCAAGCTTAACTTAGCCAGAGCCCTTTCATCTGATACCTTACTTGAACTAAGCTTTAATACAAAAATTTGCCCCCTTTTAAAGCTATTATTTTTTGGGATTTAACCACAAATGTATAGTTTTCATGAATTAGTACTATCGTACACACTACAGTATTTCAAAATTCTAGGTTAATTGGAAGTATTCTGTTTATTTTGATTGCCTTTATAGTGTCGAAATACGCGTATTTTGCTATATAAATGGCCAAATTTATGTTTTAAATAAATGTAGATTTTTTGTTTTCAGGAAATCATGAGGCAATAGTATATAGTTTAAATTTCAATTCGATATCTTAAAGAGTTTCTAAGACGACTACTAAGTGATCCATTTCCACAAAGGGTAACTCTAAAAACGTAATAAAAATGATAATGAAAATAGTTCACTCCCTCAAGTAGGAATGGAATCCACAGCCTTCGGGCTTAGAGTCAGACGTTGCAGCAAGACGATCCCTGATTTCCAAAATCTTTAAAAACACATCAAAATACCGCAACACCTTTGATTTTGTTACAAAACAAAAGTTAAACTGATAAAGTAACAATATTTGTAAGTTATTATTTTAATTGTGACATGTATCTCATTAGAGGTACCGTCTCTCTGTCTGCTGTAGTTTGCATGACTAATTGCATTGTACTCCGGAACGGGCGTTGAAATACATGCACTTATTTAAATTCGCAACTCGGATTCGGTCTGGTTTCTTCCTTAATTTTGGCTGATAAAAGTTTGGATTTACATACATACGTGCTAGTATTATGTATTTGTTTGTTTAACTAAGGTTGCTGTCGTTGGTTGTATGTAGATTTTGGTTATGACTAATTACTAATGTATCCGGATATTTTTAATTTTACGTATACATATCCTGTTGTTGAATATTTATAAGAAGATACAGACTACGATATATATTTTTGAACACAAAATCATCAAATGTATGAATTTGAGAAAAATAATTAACACATATTTTGTAATATCTAAGATATAGGATTACTGTGTAATATTATTAAAAGTTTTTCTTTGCTTTACGCTCTATCCCGAATATAGCTAGATAGGCAGAAGGAACCTAGTGTTAAGGCACTCCGCTACTCACGCGCCGCCTAAATTTCGAGATATTGTATTGTTACCGAGAGCAATAAAAGAAATTTATTCTCTCGAGTGTGAATCAAATCTACAATGGTCACGTTTACAGTCAGACGTTATGGATTTTTAACATGAACAGTAATCTAATCAACCAATATTGTAGCTATTGTCTAGACCAGTGATTCTCAAACACTGTGCCGCCAAATTTCAAAAGTGTACCGCCAAATTTTGCAAATATATAATAATGTTAATATTATTAAATTATATCATTTAAAAAGAAAAATATTTTTAACATGAATATATATTTAAATCCACAAAAAAATAATTTCGTATATTTAAAATTTTTGTCATAAACTATATATGCAGTGTTTTGTAGCAAAAAAATTTTATCTTTTTTTTGTGTGCCGCCAAATTTTGAAATCGTTTAATATGTGCCGCAACAAAAAAAAGGTTAAGAACCACTGGTCTAGACCATACGTGAGAGGCCATAGCACAGTGACGTATGTATATATCTGTAAACGCAAAGTTTTCCCTCAGAGATTCTCAGGTGAACGATTTTTTTCTCCGCTCACCACTCAATACGTCAATCTCAATGTCTCTGATTAGGACGAGAAAGGAGAGTAAGGAGAGCCCTGACAAGAGGTTCTTCCTACCTACGCTGCCGTACAGGTTAAAACGTTAAACTGGTGTTTATTTAAACATAGGTACATAATTTGACAGATCGCTGCTACAACTACTCTCTTTTCAAAATTATCTGAAAAAAATATCAACTTTGCTGTATCCCGCATATAGCAAGGTAGGCAGAGTGAACCTAGCGTTATAACACTGCGTTTCCCACTTGCCGCCGAATTTCTCGGGGCAATGCGTGTTGAGTGGCGTAACTCAACACCGGACCTTGGAGCCAGAGCGAAGAAACGAAAATGTCAATAAATAATAATTCATTCCTCCGAGTGGAATCGAACCGACAACCATCGTGTTATTGTACCACTCCTTTGCCCCTGCGCCACGACGGCCTCAAAATTTTGTGAACTTTTCGAAAATAGCTACAATATTATATTATATTTAAATCACATTAATGTAGCATACAAGCATAATTTGCATATATAGGAAGAAGAACTCTGAAAGGATTAATTTGGTTAAAAACGCTTCAGCCGTTCGTAGTTCAATACGTGCTCGTACCGTATTAAGCTAGCTTAAGTTTTGCATACGTTGAATTAAGTTCATATTAAATTTGGTGATGAGCAAATAATGTTTTATTTTAAATAAAATAAAATATTTATAAAACACTCGAGGTAGGTAGATATTACTCGAGGCCGTCGTAGCACAGTGGGACTACCTGTCCTGTAAAAGTGATGGTTGTGAGCTCGATTCAAACTTGGGAGAAGGGGTTATATTTAAATTACTAGCATTTTCTCGCTCTGGTAGACAATCAATATTCAATGTGGAGAATGGAGTATCTTAACACTCGATTCCCCGTTCCTACCGTACTACGCTGAAGAAGTATGCAGGAGTTGTTTTAGATATATAATATCTAACAGCTCGTTCAATGATTATGGATTCAAATAAAATTTGGTGAATTTTTCAGGGTACATAATTTTCAGTACATCGGATGCTGTAATGTTGGTAGAATAAAACTTTATTATATACAAAGCAGTATTATGGTCTACTTACAATTTAAAAGTCACTTATTTTTTTCCAGTCTGTAACACGCGCAGCGTAGAGTTCCGCCACTCAACAAGCAATGTCTCGAAAATTGGACGAAAAGTAGGGAACAGACTATCCCAATATTAAGTTCCCTTTGCCTACCTGTGAAAAAAGCTGCTGTTTTTTTCGTTTAAAGCGTTACTAGAGCGAAATATTAAAATATTTAATATTTGATTTCCCCTAGTCGAGGAAATCAACTCCCCAAAACTTCTCTCGTTTACAGTCGCACGCTTGTGCTCCTAAGCCACTAGTATTTTATTAAGTGTATTAAGAATTGCAAATTTTAATTTATACAGTCATTTTAATATATGTTTTTGTGTTTTGTAAACTGCCATTAATTCATTGTTGTTGATTACACGATTATTTTAAAGTTGACAAACTTAAGTTTACTTTCATATGGACTCATTTCTTAAATAAACTACAAAAATAAATTTGTCAGCTGCACGCTGTATCCCGCATATAGCAATATATTATATGAAATTGTTAATTAATAATAATTCATTCACTCGATTGGGAATCGAACCCACAACCATCGCGTTTGCGTCAAATGTTGTTTCACTGCGCCACGATAGCATAAAGAAAAATAAACATAACTAAAATAAAATATTTTATTTATTTGATTTTACAACCACAACTACGAATATAAACAAACCGTTAACCATCGCATATACTTGTAAATTCCTTAATTGTCCCGCGATAACATCAAAATGGGTCCTAATTCAACCCAATTACGATTCAAGTTGAGTAAAATTTAATATATTATCAAAAATATATTACAACTATCTAGTCGGGGGGTGGCGCCGTTTAGTTTGATAACGTACATAAAGTGCGGCAATTTACACTAGCGCGGTGGGTACTATCTTTTAGGGGCAGTAGGCGGCACACTACACTTGATTTAATGGTCTATTCACAGATATTATTTAACAAGACACGGAAATGAGTTAAGAATAGAACAAAATATTCACATTTCAGTTTGTAGGCGTTTTATTATTTGTTATTTTTTTTAGCTTTTGCTGCATCCCGCACATACCTAGCAGGGTAAACATAGGGAATCTGAGAACCTAGTGTTAACTAGTGTTAGACACAACGTTCCAATTAAAACACTTCTGTTTCCCACTTTTCACCGAACGCCGAATTCAGGAGGCATGGCGGATTCAACGCCGCGCTCTACCTTATTACTAGAGCGAGGAAATGAAAATATTAAATCAAACCCACAACCGTCGCGCTTACATTCGCATGCTTGTGTGTGTCCCTTTGCCACGATTGCCTCAACGACGACGCCCATCTTATTTCTAACTATACCTATTAAAAGTTATAGTTGACAAAATAAATGTACTGCGTTGGATCACGCAATCACGCGTTCTGGTATTTGGAACCGCCAAATGTTTGTAAAATTAAAAGTTAAAGAAAAGATGAATGATTTGACAAGATGAGTGGTGTAAGTCAACGTTGATACGTTGTCTAATAGAACGGAGAAATATATTTTTTAAAATAAATAAAATAAAATAAATCAGCTTCACGCTGTATCCGGCACACAGCAGGGTAGGCAGAGGGAACCTAGTGTTAAGACACTCCGTTCCCCACTTTCTGTCGAATTCTGGAGGCATTGCGTGTTGAGTGGCAGAACTCAACGCCGCGCTTAACCTCGACACCAGAGCGAAGAAATGGAAATATAAATTTAAGTAAATATTTCATCTCATCGAGTGGGGATCGAACCCACAACCAGTCGGTTTTACAGTCACACCTCGTGCCGCTGCGCCACGACTGGCCTATTATTATTTTTTAAATGATTATTTATTATTTTATTATTTTTATTTATTATTTTTTAAAATGTTGACTCTTTTAGGTATATTGCAAGGACGGCCTCATCACTATAATTTGATTGATTTTTTTACAGACAGGTTGTCTGTAAAAAAATCAATCAAAAAAATCAATCAAATTTATGCATGCCATGCCACAATTTTTTTTTCTTGTTTATATTATATTATACAAATACATGTATTATACATACACATATACAAGTACATACGTACATAATCGTATATCTACATAATTAAATATTGATAAATGATATGATCAGGCGTCTTTGAACTTTTTCTAACATCTAAATGCAGGTTGCAGGTGAACTAAAATAAAAACTGGACTAGTTGTGAGGAAATTTGAGTTGATGCAAGTTGATATGTATCCCCATACAAAAATCGGAATTGTCTATTAAATATGATTTTTCTCTCAAATGAAAATTTAATTCATAACTATCGCAGGACGCCGATTACAAAAGACTCAGTCCCCCAAGTAATATCAATAAAATTAGTTAAAACTAAGGCAAGCAATTTAAATTCATCGATTTTACGTCAATTCGTACCTGTCCTTTTTGTTGAATGTGTGACCATACGTCACACCCTCTTTAACTTATAAAGCAGGGCTGTCGCACTACCCTCACTAATCCGGACTTATATAGCTTATGTGAGATAAATGTTACTTGTGTAATTTAATGATTTATTGCTATTTTAAAATATAATTACGGTGAAACTGTCGTGGCGTAGCGATACAAGCGTGCGACTGACCTGAACCGTGCAAGACGGTTGTGGGTTTGCTTCCCACTAGAGGAAATGCAATATGTAATATTTTTATTTCCTGGCTTTTGTAACCATTCAAAGCGCGGTGTTGACTTCCGCCACTCAACATGTGATCCACAATGGAACAGATATGTCTGAATGGGGAACGGAGTTAATCCTAGGTTCCCAAGCTCCCTCTGCTATGTGCGGAAGCTAAAAAAATAAAATAATAACGATGACAACGTGGCTAAAGGCTGGCAAAACTTAGTTGAATAATCCTATCATTGACACAAAGAAGAAGACGGTACAGTTAAAAATTTGGGGATCGACCATGGCGTTGTGGGACGGCGTTTGACAAAAAACGCGATAATTGTGGTTTCGATTAAAAGGGTTTTTAAGGCGTTCATAAATTTTCCCGCTCTGGTACAACACAGTGCGATGTTCGGTTTTGTCACCCCATCCTCAGGAACCCATACACAAAGCTTAACTGACAAAAAATTAGGAATTGAGTATTTTTTTATATATTTACTTCCTAAAATTATCTTTAAAGTAAAATATTAATATTTTTTGTAATATAATGTAAATTGTTACTCTAAGTTAAATTTTAGTTTCCCTTATTTTCTATAAAATATAACATGCTGTAATAATTAAGATACATGCAGTGACCGCAGTCTTTGGACTTAAAATTAAACGCCTTGAAGCGAAACACAAAAGCTGAAGTGGCTATTATTTAAGAGTAATCTTTGGAAGATGCGATACATCACGGTGCACCAGAAATTTCTCGGACAATGCTTTATTTAAGAACAAATGTAATGTGAAAATCGTTTAATTAAAAGAAATTACCCATAACAACATATTTTATGAACAACCACAATAATTTTTTTATTGCCGAATCGTTCATACAGCAATATTTTTATGTAACAGTAGAGATGCTAACCACAAAAAAAACTTATAAGAATTCTGACGTAGCGATCTATGTCGAATTTTTTGTAAGCTGGTAGGCAAGATGCTGGCTTGGTTCCCGCTAAATAAAAATTTTTATTCGTTTTTAAATATGTTGTTGTTGTTGTTTTTACTACATACAGGAAACATAGAATTTTTTGAGTTACATTCATTTTACCAGTTTCGGCCCAAGTTTTGAAACAATGCGTACTGAGTGTTAGTGTAGTACAACCAAACACCGCGCTTTGTCTTGTTACAAGGAATCTCGGAGGAATCAAATGTAAATTACAAGCTAATAGTAAATATTATAAATAGTTTCAAGTCTCAATTTAAAAATATGTAAAATAAAAATATAGTTATTTAGTAACAAAAAAAAACCTGCCACCAATCAGAGTTTTTAATTTGAAAAGCTAAACGTTTGTCTTTATCTTATATAACATTCTACGAGTACATTATAATTAGAATATAAAATTTAGTTTTAGGAGTTATTCTAAACCTTCCCTGAATGATAAAAACTTTCATTTCTCCTTTGAAACGTTTTATGAAATTAATAACTATCGATTAAAAGGTCAATTAGTCAATTTATATTTACCAAAATATTATATTTAGGGTTTCTTTTTAAGGAAATACTGGAGGGATCACTTTTTTGCTCGTTCATCTGTCTGTCTGTCCAGACCCTTTAACTCAGGAAAGCTTGGAGGTATCAAGTTAAAATTCAAACCATATACTCAGATCGACAGCTCCATGACATCCTGATACGTATTTCTATATTTACTTGGAAAAAAGATATCGCCATTTATATTGCAAAAGACGCATATTTCGACACTATCAAGGGAATCATAATTCATAGGGCATGTAATAATGAAATTTGGCAGCTAACATCTGCAGCTAGTACTAGTTGAGGAAAAAATCTGAAAACTATCTCGCTTGTGGTTAAATTCTACAAAATAAAATTTGCCTTAAATAGCAAAAAAACGCATATTGCGACTTTGTAAACGTAATCAAATTAAATCCTAAAAACTAATATCCTTAAAAGGGGGTAAAATTTTATATTAAAGCCTCTAGTTCAAGTGAGGTATCAGATGAAAGGGCTCTGGCTAAGCTAATCCCAAATTTCAGAAAAAGCTCAAGCCCTTCAATTTTTCACAGAACCCTCGATGAGTGAGCCCGACTCGCCCTTGTCCCTTTTTTTTAGATTCGCGCTGTATCACGCACACAGCAGTGTAGGCAAAGGGAGCCTGGAGACCTAGTATTAAGATACTCTTTTCCTATTAAGACACTTCAGTTCCCCACATTGCGATGAATTCTGTAGGCATTGCGTATTAAGTGGCGGAACTCAACGCCGCGCCTTTTCTCGTTACCAGAGCGAAGAAAAAAAATTAGATTCTTCTCAAGTCAACACTATCAAAAGATACGATAGTGTATGCTTAGTTATTGGTAAATTATTATTATGAAATTTTGTACGAAAGGGGAACTTAAAATAAAAAAAATCGTCTAGTACGAAGCAGACCCATCCAACGAGAGTTCTGTATCAAATTTCATGATTGTATGTCAACGGGAAGTAAGTAGATACTCTACTGTTGTATACTTAAATTTTGTATTAAATGAAACTACAAAAAAAAATTGTAATGATTTTTTTCTTTCACATATGTATCTATAAATTACCAATTTTAAATTATCTGTCAATTACCCTTTTTTTGTTTATTACACTTAAAAAAAGACCTGAATAAGGTGGCTGTGACAAACAGACAAATAGACACGGCGAATTTATAAGGGTCCCGTTTTTGACCATTCGGCTACGGAATCTTAATAAGGCTTAGAAAAACAAGCAATTAAAAAATATACAGTTGTATATTAGTACAAGAAAACAGCTTAAAAAAATAACGGCGTATAATCAAAAGGCACAATGAGATTTGATCTAATTTGATTTGCACAGATAACAAGCTACAGTACTCGCAGCCATTATTTCGACGAAAACTTGAATTATTCATGGTATTTACTTAAATTACTCGATTTGGAAAATTAGTCAAATGTCAGATTATTTTTCTTTGCTGTGTTTCGCTCTGATTATTTTATATTGACGTTAATCGTTGATTTGAGTGACTTGGTATTTTTGTGAGTGATTCTTTACTCCGTATATATAAAAAACAGGTCAAGTGCGGGTCAAAATCACCTATCGAGAGTTCTGTACCAATTTCATGATGATCAACGACGGTGCAGGTCAACGAAACGTACAATTTATAAAAGTTGACAAATATGTGGGAGTGTATAGTCATTTTGTATGAAATTAACTAATGACTACAAATATAAGTTTAGATGTTTTTTTCTGAAATAAATGTAATTTAAAATTGTAATTTTATTGCCAAATATCATAAATCCAGGTCAACTATAAAATATAACTAAGAAATTAAAATAATTTATTGCTTCGAGTGGGGATCGAACTCATAACAGAATAAAACTGTAATGACGAGTATAATACTCAATAAAATAAGTAACTCATTCTAAAAACATTGAGTAAAACTCATTAAAACAATGAAATATTTAATACTACAGAAATGAAATTCTGGATTACGTGTTGAGTGGCAGTAATCAACGCCGCGCTTTGCCTCGAACCCACAATCAGTCGGTTTTACAGTCACACTTTGTGCCCCTGCGCCACGAGTGGTTTCATGGCCATAATATGCAGACTAGGCAGTACGATCTTATATATATATATTAATATAAGGTCGTACTGCCTAGTCCGCAATACGGGGAAAAGCGTGAAATTCGAAAAAAAGAGAATAAGAAAAAACAAGCCACGATCACTTATCTAGAAAGCAAAGTAAAAAATTAAACGCTTCTTATTATAACAAAATCATTTCCCCTTAATAATAAAGATCAAAGCGATTCATTAGGTTTATATCTGTTACAAAATAAGTTTCAGTCATTTCTGTAATGGACAGTATCGTTTTGGCAAAATTGATAAATTCTTAGTACAAAATGAAATTTATGAAAGACATTTTAAATTATTTTGATTGACGAGTTTTTGTATTACCTATTATTATTTTATTGAAGCTACAAGTTATATTCGTGTGTTCGTTTCCACTTAGTGATTTTTCTTATTTAGAATATTTCGATATTACGATTACTTATTTTTAATGTGCTTCCTGTTTTCAATCTTAAACTTTAACACATTTTTATTTATTTAAACTGATCTCCGACTGTCGTACGTATTGGTTTACATTACACAATAACAAAGACTAAATTACGCTATATAAAAAAATAACTTCATATCTACGAGAGATCTACGGTTTGTAAGCAATTGCAATTAAAGGTTGCCAATTATGTTATTTGTCATAGCGTTAACTATAACTTACTACCTAGCCTTAAACTAAATATTTGGTAAATCTTTTTGAACGTTCTCCAGTCTATTAGTATACTTCTTGTAAGTAGGAGACCACACTTGGCCACAGTATTCAAGCTTACTACGAATTGAACTGTTGTAAAGGCGTAGAATTCTAATTAGATTTTTAAAATCACTTGATTGTCTAAAAATTAAGCCGAGTAACTTGAAGGAAGCTTTTACAAGTGTCTATCAAGATTGCATTGTAAGGCTACTGTTTCATATTCTTGTATTCTAATTTTAGCAATTTTTAAATGAAATCAAACAAATAAATCTCACAATATTTTAATATATCTGTTATACCATTGATGAATAACACAAAGAATAAAGGCCCTAAATTAGAGTCTTGGGGAACCCCAGAAGAAGCACTAAAAGACTCAGAGCTCTCACCATGTATCACTACTCTGCCATTACGATTAGAGATAATCGAAAATTTTAAAAACATGATGGTTCTCTCGAGTAGATATAGAAGTAATAACCATCTTATTTCCCTACATTCAAACGCTGGACCACGATGACCTCAAATTTAAAGTAATATATAAACATTGAGGACAGTCGTGGCGCAGCGGCACGAGGTGCGACTGTAAAACCTGGTTGTGGGTTCGATCCCCACTCAAGGAGATGAAATATTTACTTAAATTTATATTTCCATTTCTTCGCTCTGGTGTCGAGGATAAGCGCGGCGTTGAGTTCTGCCACTCAACACGCAATGCCTCCAGAATTCGGCAGAAAGTGGGGAACGGAGTATCTTAACACTAGGTTCCCTCTGCCTACCCTACTGTGTGCGGGATACAGCGTGAAGCTGATTATATAAACATACATATAAAACAATCACCAATCAACAGCCACGTCTGACTGCAAGCGCCACGGTCATGAATTCAATTCCTACTCGGAAGAATTCATTATTTTCATGGTGCTTCAAAAAATCTAAACTACCCCTATAAAACCGCGACACGAAACACGAATGGGCACTCGGTAATATCTCTTACAAGGGAGCTATGAGCGTCTTATTTTCAGCGAAGTATATTCTGAATAACAAGATTACTTAAATAATATGCAAAATGTTTCTCATGATTTTAAATTTAAATACATTTTGGTTCTTGCAGTAGAATTGAAAGTGCTTTTTTTATTTAAATTTTAAAGATATATAGGTATTTGCTTTTGTAATTCTACAAAATACAGTGTTTAATACACCATTTGGTAATGCCCTAAATAGGCGGAAATGGGAAGAATATAATTAAGTAAATAAGTAATTATCGGTCAGTTTACTTTTTGCTTCTTAACGTACCTACTAGCACATACATATAAATTATAAATAAGAACCCGACGATGATGATATTTTTATGATGACTGTACGTCATCGCAAAAGTCACCTTCGACTTTAAGCTTTTACAAGTTGTACACTCGTAAAAGTCGTTAAATGTAAGTTTTTTAATTTGTATGAAATTAACAACATAAATATATAAGTTCGTAATTTTTTTTTTATGATATAACTACCAATTTCAAATTTTAGGGTTTGTCCTTTTATTCGTTACCTTACAGTCCTACCTACCTTTTTCCTTATTTTAAGTTCCCACTTCTTAGCAAATTTCATAACTATAAATCAACGGAAAGTAATCTGAAGAATTAAAAAACGCGACGAATTACATACAATTTGTCACTTCTTGTCAAATTTCAAAATTCTAGATCAATAGAAAGTATCCGGTACATAAACCTACCTTACTTACCGTACCTTTACCTGTACAGGTAGGGAAACTTAGTGTTTAGACACTCTATTCTACACATATAAAAATATATATATATATATTTATCTTATATTTGGTAATGTAGTAACAATTTGACACTACAACACTCAGCTCCATTGAACGCAGCACGAGTGTGCAAGTACTAATAATCCGATTCCTTAATAAGCTTAGCGTCGGATTTACCGGTATTAATTTGAGCTTACATGATTGGATGTGTGGTGTTACCTCTTTTTCAACGTATTGTATAGAATCTTTTCATTTTTAAGATGATGATGAAAATGCCTTCCATATGAATATGAAAAACGTGTAAAATTTATTTATTTTTAACATTTTTATATCGTATTTATTAAAACTAAAAAAATATTTCTAGATAACGTATAAAATTTTTAATATAACGAGAATCGAACCCCTAATCGATTCATTCTTACTAAAGTGTGTAGAAATTGTGATTGTGATCTAGATTCCTTTAGCTTTACGATGTATCCAGCACATACCAGGGTACGAAGAGGTAATAGGAACACTCCGATCCCATTAGGCCACTTACGTTCCCCACTTTCCGCCAAATTCTGAAGGCATTCCGTGTTGAGTGGCGGAACTCAACGTTGCTCTTTACTTCATTACTATTTCGAATGAGAATCGAACCCATAACCTGTCGCGTTTATCTATTATTAGTCGCTTGGTCTCTGCGCTACGACTGGCCTCTTAAAATGCTAAAATGATTAAAATATATAAATATTATATTTTAAAATAATATATAAAGATAAACATTTCACATTAGCGCTTTCCATTAAAGCTTATATTCTTTTGAACTTCTAAAGCACCGAATGTGAAAGATTTTAAAGACGCAAATGATAGCAAAGTTTCTTCAGCTTAAGAAGAATTTACATTTTTATGTGTTGCTATTTTTGTGAAGTTTCAACAGTATGGATGATTGTTTTCTACTCGCTTTAGCAGTATTCTTTAGAAAATATACATATATTTTGGCTTATCTGAGTAAATTATCGTATAATACTTTTGTACTAGATATCTAGATGCCGTTATGGTGCAGGCGTAAGACTAAAACGCCATGGTTGTTAGTTCAATTCTCAGGGAATTATATATTTAATGTTTTCATTTCCTCGCCGCGCCAGTAACAAGGCAAAGCGCGACGTTAAGTTGCGCCACTCAAAACGCAGTGCCACAAATGAACAGATCATTGAATATATTAATGAAAAAAAAGAATTCAATGATTAATCATTATTTAAATGTTCTGTTACTCTTTTTATATCTCTTATAATTTTCACCTGTATGTTTTTCTGTTTGTACTCCCACAGCTCTAGAACTATTGAATGGACTTAAATAAAACCTACTGTAATGCTACTACGCGTGGACAGAACAAAAGATTTAATTAATTTAGAATATGAAGGCTGGCATTTAATGTAGAACAGTTCTATTATACAATTTATAATTCCACCCTAAATACACAAAAACAGATTGTAAAAAAGCAAATAAACAAAAAAAAACAATTTATAAAAAGAAATCTAAGGATAAGATACGACCTATAAAGTTATGTGAACAATATAAAATAAGCCTCCGTCGTGACGAAATAACACAGCGTCCGACTGTAAACGCGACGATCGTGGGTTCGATTCCCAATCGAGCGAAAGATTTATTGTCATTTCCTCGTTGTGGTAAAAAACAAAACGCGGCGTGGAGTTCCGCCACTACACGCACGTGTTAGAAAAATGGTAGAGAATAACATGAAAAAGAATAAGACTGAACGAATAATAAGAGGGTAATCGTATCGAACAAACATCAGAAGTGGATGGTAGTTATAAGTAACGTTATCTTACCTTTTAAATGATGTGGAGCTCGCAGCAATGCCTGGGACTTGTGACCACCGGTGTAGGCTTCAGAGGCCTCCTTTACAGATTCTAACACTCGCCTTCACTGCTCCAGCCCAGTATAATTATAAATAGATCTTAACCAGAATCGTAATTAAAATAATAACTGATTAACGAAATAATCAATTATCCGAATAGTCGAGACCGCCCGTACAACGCCCGCGCTACTTTTATATGATCGTTCACAAATAAGTTGTAGGGTAGAATGAAAAAGAATTGATGACGCGCCTCATAGTGGCGTGATCGGTAGGTGTCGCTTAGAAATATATTAGTTACTTCCATGATATACCGACATATGCACTTCTTATTATTTAATACTAATAATTTTACAGTAATCAATTAAAATATTTTTCATCATGATATATGATTTAAATTTGAATGTTTATAAAATATTTTAAGTCCATAATTATTTCTATAGTAAATAACATTTTTAAACACATTTCATACTATTTAATAAGAATTAAAATTAGCTTCACGCTGTATCCCGCACACAGCAGGCTAGGCAGAGGGAACCTAGTGTTAAGACACTCCATTCCCCACTTTCTGCCGAATTCTGGAGGCATTGCGAGTTAAGTGGCAGTACTCAACGCCGCGCTTAACCTCGACATCAGAGCGAAGAAATGGAAATATAAATTTAAGTAAATATTTCATCTCCTCGAGTGGGGATCGAACCCACAACCAGTCGGTTTTGCAGTCACACCTCCTGCCGCTGCGCCACGGCCGGCCTCAGTAAGAATTAAATATAATCATAATTAAAAAAAAAACCTATTTACGTAAATGTGGACTCGATATAATTAAAGTGGTCAATATAATTGGTACTGGAAGTCGGATTCCACATTAAGCCATCGTAAATAGTTTCAGATAATGCGCCGCTCTCAATACCGCGCCGTGTTCCGGACGCGGGCGGGCGCGCGGCGCTATGATCGCTCGATAATGATGGAAATTTAAGCGGTGCTTTTGTCCTCTCGTTAAGTAAATAACGTTTAATAATATTTGGATGACCTCGCCTGTAATGATAGTCTTATCACGTGTAATGTGTATTGTTAATAATTATAGCGTCTATAAACGTTATGGTAGTGAGTTCGATCCTCGTTAGGATGATGTAATGAGTTATTATTTTCATTTCTCCGCTCTTGATTCGTTTCTTTCATTGAATTCCGCCATGGAACACATAATGTCTTGAATGCTATGTGCAGGTAAGGCTAACAGAAAGAATATATTATACTATTATTAAGAAGTTTTTTGTTTTTTTTTTTGGCTTGACTCTGAGTAGCAGGGCATACAAAGAGAACCTAGAACCTCCCGACGAACCGCTCTAATTTCGAAACTATATGTCAATACATATCGCGGCATTGATTTCCGCTACTCAATAGTGGCGGAACTCAATGCCGCGTTTTGTCTTGCTATGAGAGTGAAAAAATGAAAATGTCCCATTTCCACTAGCGGGCATCGCCAACAACCAATTTCTCTTTTTCGTTCAGACGATGTGCCTAGTAGTAGTGGATGATTATTGTCTAAACTGTTTTAAAGTAATACATTTAAGGGAGGAAAAATTAAAATCTTTATATTATTTCTTATGCAAAATATAAATTAACAGGTTCTTACAATTTTAATTTTTAATGGCATAAATATGTATCGATTTCTTCTACTTACAATATGATTTGTTGATAATTGCTTTGTTTATAAAACTAAAGCCAATGATTTAAAAAATAACAAATAGTGACGAGTGGATGAATGAATAATAATTTTTGACGTCATTATTCACTAAAATTAATCATGTTCTTGGGGTCTTCGTGGAGTAGTGGCACAAGCGTGTGACTGTAGGTAAACACGACGGTTGTAGGTTCGATCCTTCTCGATGTAATTAATTATTATTTATTAATGTTTTCTTTTCTTCGCGGTTAGAAATTCGGCGGTCAGTGGGGAAAAGAGTGTCTTAACACTAGGTTCCCTCTACCTACCTGTTACGTATACTTCATAAGTATATAACGTGAAGCTGAATTCTATCTAAAACCATCACTGAGTGGATTGGACGTTTCCGGCTCAAATGAACTCTGTAAGCCGCTTCGTGCAACGGCCATTCTATAGTGACTCACTTTGCTTACTGAAACATTAGTGCTGCCTATATTTATTTGCTATTTTCCATAATTTAAATATACATAATATATTAATGTGTCAGAATAATATGTTCTAACATCATAATGTACCAACTTTGTAAATTTTAACTTATCACAAAAATATATTATGATTTTCAGTTTACAGCTTAATGTCAAGACACTTCGTTCTCAACTCTCCATCTGAATTCGAGATTCGCTTTGTGTTGCCAGTAAAATATATAAAAGAATATATTTCCTCGACTGCGAATCGAACTCACGACCATCGCGTTTATTTTCATATACAGGTAAATAATTCCAATAAAATATTTTATTCTCAACAAAACGTTATCCACGATAAGCGAGGGGAATCTAACGATTGTTTTCGGAATAAAAAGCACTACGTGGCGGTTTGAGGGGATCTTCGGCGACAAGGGTGTCTCCTGCGGGATACAAAACTATGCTTGAGGCCGCCGAGCGGCCTCAGAAACAAAAATCTAATCGAGTCTATTCTATAGACATTACCTACTAATCGATTACTTCATATGTTAACTTGTTACGTACATATTTACCGATAGAAACAAGTATCTCTGTTGACATACTATAACAACATTATACTATAATTTATTTACTAATAGCAACTCTTTACATTATGTACTTAGTGACAAAACTTGATTTAAAGTAACTAAATTGTGTAACTGGCGCTATTTGACTAAGTACTTTATAATTGATTTGCCACATTGATCTCTAGCAGAGGTGGTGCGTGTTGATGCATGTAATAGGGCGTTTTGAACCTACATGTGAGTTAAGCATAGGGAACCTAGTGTTAAAACTATCCGTTCCCCACTATCTGCTCATTTTTGAAATATTACGTCCCAAATGGCGGTACTCAATGTCAATTTTTAACGAATTGACAATTTAATATCAATAAAGTTGTTCACAATAAAAGTGGTTTCATTCATATCATTTAAATACTCCAGAAGAAAATTATTCAAATATTCACAACAGAAAAGCGAAGCTAAGCACTCAACTAAGCAAACACGATACAGTCTAACAAGAACATGCATAATCTTGAAATAGTAAGTTCAACCCGCCGCCGCAGCACGCCGCATGCATGAAGACGCCTGTACATCTGAATACACGTCCAGACACGTCTCGCTGCGGTAACGAGACTGTATACCACGTATACGCTGAATAAGCTATTTAGATTGAAGTTTTCGTTCTAACACTAGTATTTATTGTGCTGTTTTCTCTTTGTTTTATTTTCTGAAGGAATGATTGAATAGCTTTAGAAAATACTTTCTTAGAAAACGTATGTACCAGGATATGAATTTGAGTCTCTTGGAAACTGTCCAAGTGTTTTCTAAAAAGGTATTTCCCTTTTCTTAATATTGAAATAAAAAATAACGTAATTATTGATACTCTTAATACTAATCAATGTACTATTTACTTTTAATCTGATATTTTTGAAGACGTTGCCAAATCTGGGTAAATGTTTTATTAAATTTAATTTTTATTTTCTATTAATGCTATATTATTTCTTAGCTGCCTTTATTGAAATTGATTAAAAAAAATACAGACACAATCATTTTCTTCTTTTTCTTTGTCACTACGCTCTTGGCAGAGCGGTCGTGGTCGTCCATTTAAAGGTTGGCAATCATAAGAAGAAGAAGGTACATGTTTCATTTTTGAACCTTAAATAATTTACCACGAGTTCACTAAAGTTAATGCCTCAGACCTGAGAAAAACCGGCGTAAGAAACTTTGCGGGACTTTTTTTAAATCAATTTTATACAAATACATATTAAATTATATATAATGTGACAATGATACCTTTGAAAACTATAACCTTTAACACACATTTTTTTTAAAAATCGTCATATAGAATATTCTCTGACGTTTTCTGGGATCATATTGTAAAAGCGTAGACATTGTCCCATAAAATATGTACGGATTCGATGCAATCGAGTTACAGGTGCGCTAATTTTAAGCGAGCTTTTTCCTTAAAGAGTCTTTAGGGCCTTAGTTATAGATCGCACGAATAGCTCGCTTCCGCAGGATAAATATTGATTGAATACCGACTGCATTTCCCTCAGAGAGCATTGTTTACATCGTCATTTACAATTTATCGTCTTTTCATTATAAAAATCAATGAAATGTCAGCAAGTGTCAGCAAAAAATACTATCTCGTGGTTCTTTTTAACTAGATACGGTAAATTATTTATTAACCGGACCCCTGTGGGGCCCCCATGCTGATAAATCTTCAACAAAACGCGTTCTATCAATACATGTCAACTCTCATGAAGCCTCAATAACTGATGGAGCTACACTATAATATTGTGGGAAAATAACTTTAATTTTACGATGTAAAGATTAAAACTTTAAAAAAAGACTAGAAATGTATACAACAATTTGAAAAATGTATGTGTTGTTGACTATGTTATTTTTTTAAAGAGTGTTTAACGAATTGCTATAATTTATATTATAGGACCAAAAATCCATTCATAACAATTGGCTGAGCAATTAATGGGCATGCGTGCAAAAAAATATACATTCGAATTAATAACTTTATTCTATTGAAAAATCAAATACAATATTTTTTCATTTTATAAAGCAATCCCTAGCGCTCCAAGACGCGCCCTGTCAATACATGTCAACTCTCATGAAGCCCCTGATATGGATGGAGCTACACTATAATTTTGTTTGAAAATATCTTTATTTTACTAAATAAGGTTATGAATCTTGGCCAGATTTAACATGTTCTATAATTTTTTTTATATATTTATTAAATATCATTTACCTGTTACAACTAGGTACAGTAATAAAATTGGGCCCGTTATATACGTTTGAGCACCTAAAGTTATTTAATCGATAGTGATGGAATGTTTTATTAAATACAATAATTTTTTTCGCTTTGCTCTCAATTTGGAAACATTTCGTGTTCAGTGGCGTCACAGTTTATAGTTATCGAACCCGTAATAGGAACGGAGTATCTTAACACTAGGTTCCCAGATTTCTTCTGTCTACCCAGCTATGTGCGAGATACAAAAAAGAAGAAGATTTTAAAAAAATATCTACCAACAAGCTTACCCGTATATTACAAATTCATCCCATTACAGTACTTTATCATAACACCGTTTGATATGAAATTCGTATACATTTTTTATTTTTATTCATTCGAAATATTATGTCTCGACGCTACCACTCCAAAGGCGCGATCTGATAGGGCCTATATGAGGCTTTTAAATAAATTACTCTGTAGTAGGTAGACATATGGATGCATATAAATGTACTTTATGTAATATTATATTTTAGCAATATGCATTTTGCATGTGAATACGAAATATTAATATTTGAAATTTCTTTAGTTTTGCATATGTTTTTATGTAATGTGGTTTTGTATAGAATTGCAGTTAATCTGTAATGATATGTAGTTGTATATGTTTCAGTTATTCGTCTATTTATCTTCTTCGTCTTCATGTTTTTAAAACAGTTCGAACTGAACGCCGCTTTCCATTTCAGAGGAGAGAAATTAGAATAACGTAAATAAATTCATTTTCCCTAGTAATTACCAGAACAGATATTAAAAAATTATAATATTTCACCTGACCGGGAATCGAACCAACAACCGTCACGTTTATCTCTGAAAACCTTTGAGAATAAATTTAAAACAACATAATATAATTTAAAAAACACAGTTTAAATATTTTAAGTCAGTAAAATTTCGACATTTTCCGTTTAAGTGTTCAGGACTACTACTACTAGGCCAGGCACTTCTCGTCGCTCGAGTTGACGAAACCACTTGTAATAAATTGTCAAATACACTTCGGAGCGCTGCAGGACGCCTGGTGTCAGCTGACAAA
The DNA here is from genome assembly GCA_013421005.1 of Heliconius erato x Heliconius himera. Taxonomy (NCBI): domain Eukaryota; kingdom Metazoa; phylum Arthropoda; class Insecta; order Lepidoptera; family Nymphalidae; genus Heliconius; species Heliconius erato x Heliconius himera. The sequence continues at coordinate 44,884 of JAATLQ010038243.1, forward strand.
AGAAGTAAATACGTACGAGTGGAGTGTACATATTGTTTGGTGATGACGTGTTTTTTTGTATTTTTGTATAGGTAGAAAGAATGTAGTGTTAACTGTCTCTATTTTTTACGTTCTGCTGGTTTAATCTCGCCTATAATATGTAGGTAGGTAGCCCCAAAAAGGCACTGCTTGTTGAGTGGTGGAACTCAACGCAGCACTTAGTCTACCAGAACAAGAAATCCCCGATCAAGGACTAAACTCACGACTATTGTTGGAACTGTATCGCATATAGCAGGATAAGTAGAGGGAACCTGGGAACCTTCCCTGTTTTTATCATGTTTACTATCGTTAGTGATACGATAATATTTAAAATTAATATTAAATCAGCTTCACACTGTATACCTCACACAGCAGGGTATGCAGAGGGTGTACCTAGTGTTAAGACACTCCGCTCCCCACTTTCCACCGAACTCTGGAGGCATTGCGTGCCTAGTGGCGGAACTCAACGCCGCAGTTTGCCTCGATACCAGAGCGAAGAAATAAAAATATAAATTTAAATAAATATTTCATTTCCCCGAGTGGGGAACGAATCCACAATCAGTGGCGTTTATAATCACATTTTGTGCCCCTGCGCCTCAACTGGCATTTCATTGATCATAATATTTAATGTATAATTAAAACATCCAATCAATGTATATCCATATAAACAATTTTAACCAAAATTTATCCTCCAGAAATGTTGTTTTTCGTTCTAAAACCTGCCGCATTGAACAACTCGGAATAAATCTGATTAAAATTCAATCGGCTTTTCTCGCCCGGATTTGTGGCTGCTCAGGTCCCACGTCTAAACTATAAATATAATGAAATAACAAGCTTAGTATAACGAATATTTCTACTTATATATACTAAGGCCGTAGTGGAGCGGTGGTGCAGCATCTGACTGTAAACGAAATGGTTGTGGGTTCGATCTTCCTCGGGAGAATTTGTATATTCAAATAATTTTAATATCGCCGCTCCTGTAGACAAAGCGACAAGTGTTGAGTTCGCCACTTAATATACAGGACAAAGTGTGAAGGTAATAAAAAATATTTTAGTCGCTTAATAATATACAAGCATATGCTACTATTTAATAAAATGGAATTGAGCTAACTGAGTCGACTTTACAATTTGAAGTCGGTATCAAGCTAATGCTACAAGAATCTCACTACTAAAATTATAAAACCTTTTTAAATTATTTTAACCGACTTCTGTAAGAAAAGGAGACCAAGTAAAACAAACAGGCTCAGTAATTCGATATTGTAGTAATGTTGTTATAGCATTAGCTTGACACCGACTTCAAAATTATAGAATCTTTTTTTTCACAGTACGTTTTACATTATGTACAATTATTGTTTACTTTTTAGTTCATTGTTTGAAGTCGGTTTTTTTTGTTAAAAAATATATTTTAAATCAATGTTTAACAATATTAAAGTACGTTTTACTTTATGTTAACAATTTTTTTTCTCTTTTCAGTTTATTTTTTGAAGTCGCTTTTTTGTAAAAAAATAATAAATGTACAAAGTTATGTTTCACTTATAAGTTTTCTCATAATGGTATAAGATCTCCGAAGTACTACGTCTAAAGGCACCGGGCAAAAATCGATTAGACGCCGATTGCCTCGAGCGATCAACGTTTATTACGATCCGTCGTTTTTATTTCCCTCCTCTCTAAATTTCTCATCTTATTAATTAAGAAGTTTTACTTACGTTCTTTTTACGTTATACCTAAGGTTAGTAGAACCTCTTTATTTTTTAAAGAAATTCAAGAATTTTTTTTCAATGTTGTAAAGCGTAATTGTAAACGTATATATATACGCTACACGCATCAACCGCATATAGGACGGTAGACTCTGCCCGTATTTGAGGCATTACGTGTTGAGTGATGGAACTCAACACCGCGTTTTGTCTTTGTAAGTGGAAAGCAAACCTAGAATTATCACGGTAGGGTCATACGTGGTGTGTGCGCCAAAATGCCGCAACTGAAATTTATAACATCACAATGTGATTTAAATTTCAAATCGATAGAACTAAAGTAGAGCACCCGCACTGTGTTTCTGGCGCGTCTCTAAGCAGACAAAACCAAATTAAATGGAATTAGGCGAAGTTCCCACATCGTTCTCTGCGGCGACAATAACTGTTAGTTATACGTTAGTTTCGAAGTCGAAATTTACATTTTGCCAAAGTGTTTGAAGCGACTCGTTCTAACAAGTATATTTTAGTTGTACTTTTTTATAACAATTTATGTTTATCCTTTTCAAAGTTACTGAGGCTTACTACAAATTTACACTATTAACTTTTATATACGGCTTCGCCCGCTTGATCTATTTGAGATAACTAAGGATACCGATGACATATGCACTTTCTAAGCGCAGGAAGCAACGTAGAAATTATTAATATGAAGAAAAAAAAATTGCATGGAAAACGCGGACTTTTATTCAATGCAAAAATACTTTTTCAATTCAAACAGAATTTTCTGAGATATACGCGTTCTACCAAAAAAACATTACCTTTTTATAATTATATTATAAATAGACTAATAGAGATTTGTGATTTGCTTTTAAAATGTAGTTACAAAGTTGCTAACTTAACTTTGTTTAGGCGATATAAAATATTGGATCGTTTCCTTTAAAACATTTGTCTAAAGGTATTTCCTATTTCATGTTGGTCCATTCCTCAAAGAAACACACATAAAACATTAATACAGACCTATATTAGAAGGAAAATTTGCGCTCAACACATACATTACTTTGGAAAAAAGGGGAAAGGCCCATGAATGTGGTAACTAGGCCGTCGCCCGCGGCTCTGCGCGCCGTGAAAGCGACAGGAAGGAAGTCTCATTTAGATAATCATAGCGACGCCTTTGGAATTTTTACAGAATACGCTTAGAATACAGTTTCTTTTTTAATTATATTATTATGGATATTTAATCAATTTTGAGGCCATCGCAGCGCAGGTAGGTTTGATTGTAAACGCGACGGTTGTGGGTTCAATCACAACGCGAAAAGGGCGAACGATTACACTTAGATTATTTTCATTTCTACGCTGTGGTAGACAAAGTCGACGTTCCGCCATTTAACAGAAATGCCTCGAGTCCGGGCGTGATGTAGAAAACGGAGTGTCTCAGCTCTCTCTACCCAGGCTCGGCTTTACGGGGAAAAGCATGAAAACTCTCAGTACACTTAAAGGCAAATGTAAAATTTGTAATTACTTCCCTTTTTAAATTCTTCTTCCTTATAAATGTATAGGAAAAAAAGTAGATAAAGCTATTTAAGCGCGAAATGAAAAGTAACTGCATTTATATTCGCTTCAATAGGATGGGAACTTTGGAAAATAATTTCAAAGTTATAATGATCGTTAAGGTTTAGAAACTAGTTATTTCTTTATTACACAATATTTATAACACTGTGTGTGTGTTTCACTAGCGGAGACCGCGGCTTAGCCCGCTTGACCAATAGAAATATTCATTTAATATAAAAATCAAATCAGCTTCACGCTGTATCCCGCACACAGCAGGGTAGGCAGAGGGAACCTAGTGTTAAGACACTTCGTTCCCCACTTTCTGCCGAATTCGGGAGGCATTGCGTGTTGAGTGGCAGAACTCAACGCCGCGCTTAACCTCGACACCAGAGCAAAGAAATGGAAATATAAATTTAGGTAAATATTTCATCTCCTCGATCAAAAATTTGAGGCATTACGTGTTAAGTACACGTAATGCCTCCAGAATTCGGCAGAAAGTGGCGAACGGAGTGTCTTAACACTAACCTCTGCCTACCCTGCTGTGTGTGGGATACAGCGTGAAGCTGATTTATTTGATATTAACCAAATAAAGATATGAATTAATAACAAACAACAAATAACCACAAAAAAATAGTAGTAGATCGAAAATATCTGAAAATTGACACCACCGTTAACGTCGTCTGCCCGTTACAAGTAACCAAGCCGACACACCGCGCGGCTCGTAGGTTAGGACACTTTGAACCAGCGATATTGTCCTAAAGTATTATTATAACGATGTACATTAAAGTTTGTTTTCAATCTAAATGAATCGCCAAACGTGTCTATTATATTTATTTTGATAAGAATTAATGTCAAATTATAAAAAAGAAATTAACTTTATTTATTAATTTAAATTTATATAAATATATTAATTAAAATTAATAAAATTATAGATCGGAAACGTGTGATGAAGAATCAAAAAAGTCCACCTCAAAAAAAAAATATCGCAATAGTAAAAATTTTAAAATCGATAGATATTTTTCATTGACATATAAAAATCTGAAAAATCTGATGAATAACTAATAATGTTTATGTTAAATTATAAGAAATAGTAAAATAACATCTTATCAACAGTTGTACAGAATGGTCAACAATTTTTTAACTAGGTATACCTCTGTACATATAAATTAATTTAACTCTCGGTAACTCAAAAATAATCGTGTTTCTTTCAAGTGCATATAGTTAAATACACAATACTAAAATACAAACAAAAACTTTTTAAAATGTTTGTCTATCCATCTTTTTGTTTGTCTGGACTAATCTCCAAAACATCTGAATTGATTTGAAAGTTGGCACTTCCAACTTTCAAATCAAGATCGACATATAAGCAATTTTCTATGCCGTATTGAAAAAAACCGCGTTTGGTGGAATAATGTACTAAATATGATATACTAAATACAAATTACAATTAATTTAGTATATAACACTTCATTTATTTAATAGATAACTATACTAAAATAATCATCCAATTTTCCCTAATTGCACTTAAATAATATTAAATAAATAATCATATAGTGTAAGCGGGCGAAGCCGCATAAGAACCGCTAGTTAGTACATAATACATTAGATAAATAATTTGAATACCAAAACTGATGTCTAATTTAGGTAAGAAGATTACAGCGCAGTTGAGACTGACGTGCTCACATCACGTCGTCTTGGTGCAAGGAAGACGCAGCAAGCCATTTACAATTTAAATTTAAACAATTAGCTAATGTTAATGGTAGTCGTGGTACAGTGTCATACTATAAACGCAATTGTTGTGGGTTCGACTCCCACTCGGCTAAAAGAATCATTTTCAATTCCTGACTCTAATAATAAGTCAAAGCGCAGCGTTGATTTCCGCTACTAAACACGTCATGTCTTGAAAATCGCGCAAAAAGTGCGGAACAAAGTGCTTTAACACTTTTTGTTTGGTTCGCACTGTCCAATCTCCTTTTCTTAATTACCTCATAGCTAGTTTAAGTTTATTCACAATATAATATAAAAATAAATCAGCTTCATGCTGTATCCCGCACACATCGGGGCAGGCAGATTGAACCTAGTGTTAAGACTCTCCGTTCCATATTTTCCGTCGAATTCTGTAGGATTTGTGTATTGAGTGGCGGAACTCAATGCCTCGCTATTGCCTTGACACCAGAGCGAAGAAATAAAAATATTAATTTAAATAAATATTTCATCTCATCGGGTGGGCATCGAACCCACAACCAGTCGCGTTTGCAGTCACATTTTTTGCCGCTGCGCCGAAGTATCAGCACCACTTTAAATGAAACCACAGTTTTAACTACTCAAAGCCTAATTAATGCAATTAAAAAAAACTCCAAAAATTAAAGTGTTTTTTTTTTCAAAAAAAAATTAAATAATATAGTTATCGTTTTAAAATAAAACACTGTTTTTAAAGAATAACGTAAACACACACTAACCTGACAAAGCGGCAACGTCGCACACGCCTCATTCAAGAAACCGAGTCGCGGCAACTAGCGTAGGTATGTATCTAACGGCGCCGAAGTGATGTTAAATAAACGCAACACTTAGGAATACACTTTACACACACTCACATTTATCGTTTCATTTGTCCACTTATTTAATAGATAGCTACATTTTTTTTCAAAGTGTCCTCCTTGTCTTTCAATGCATAATTGCATCTCCGTAACATAGTACGATATACGTCTAGGGGGATCTGGTCGGTATATTCTGGTTACGTATGAGGTCTTAAAATTTCGTAGCATTTAGATTACTGTCAATAAAACTACCCTACTAAAATAATATCCATGTTTGTACGTTCTACGTAGATATTTCGGCATTTTCGTCATCGTTATGGCCAAATATCGTACGTAGCAGTCCTTCAACCGAAGTCGGGGTCAAGCAGGCAGGTAGGATAGCCAAGTAATGAGAGAAGCACTATTAAAGTCCGAATAACACACCAGAGTCAGAACAAAATCAGTTAACCGACAAAAGAGCAAAATACACACAACACAATATTCAATAACAAAAGTTAATCTTTTGACAACAAAGATATCAGTAACAAGTTCTTTGATTTTCACGATTATTACACATTTTAAATGAATTTATTTTTTTTGCTTTTTTGAAACCCGGCCTTTCTGTCACCGTCAGTTGACATAATTATTATATCAAACTACCGCCAACGATTTCTTAATTGCCTCGCGTACTGCCCTGGATTCCTGCAAAATGAGCTGATAGTTTGTCCTCTGGTGTGGTTGGGTTGACACTTTAATGATTTTATGAGTGGGTCCCAAATGGTAAAAAGTTTCCAGCCATCCTCTCTATTGAAATTAGGATGTTTTTGTATTTCAAGAGCATCAATGTAAAATCTTAAGTATACGCGATTAATCCGGTTAAAATAGTTTCATTTAAAAAGTTGTCAGTGTTACAAGTGATCAGAATCAGTGTGGCAATTGCAAAAAATTTTCAATAATTTACAAGAAATATGTTATTTTTATATTTTATTTGAATTTAAAAGCCTAATAAATAAATTATAAAATTATTTTTATATTTTTAATAATATTTAGGTATTTTACCAAAAAAAACTAGTTTTTATTACAGATTTAAATTTTAATAATTACGTTTATAGTAATAATAAACACAAGTAAAAATAATAAAATATTCATTTGGAATCTATTGACACTACTCAGTACTTAAAAAGTTACGATTATCAATTCATTATTTTTTTATTGTCTTTTTTCACATAACAGCTATAAATAAAATGTAATTGTTACAAACAAAAATTTATCCTTCAATACAATTTTATAAACAGAGATATTAAATAATTTAAGTTGTCAATAGTCTCCGAAAATTTTAAATTTTAAAATACAACATGGCGGAAAGTGTCATTCGAAAATCGAAAGTGAGCCCTCTTATGTTTCGCGCCAGTGCTGCTAAATCGTGCAGGAATGATTGCTTAATATAACACTATAGATCATAATAAATGTAGATTATACTTTTTACGTATGATTTGATATTAAAATAATTAATAAAATTATCAATACTATTTACAAATAATTTCTAAATAATAATTTATTTTGTATTGAGTTTTCGTAGATTCCCGTGTAATTTTACATTAGACTCGTTTCTATTTAATTTTTATACGATTTTGTATCAAAATAATTAAACAAATGTAAATATGTAATAATAAAAATCCTAATAAAAAAATTAAAAGTATGTTCGAGAAGTATTTTAATTAATGGCAGTACCATGTACTATGAACTATTACAACAATTTTTAATTGTCTGTTTTTAGTTATCTGTGACTGTAATGTGTAAACAGACCGCGGCGCGGCTGTCTTGATTCTTGTTGTTTATTTTGACGTCTTTAGATTTTGAGTGATTAAGTGTTTTAAATTATTTGGATGCTGTTTAATATAAATTTTATCATTGTGACGAATATGGCATGTGATTACTGAGTATTTCTCTTAAATGTGAAACTATTGTATTTGAGTGTACCTTCAAAAATACATTCTTTTGAGACTAGAAACAAACAAATGCTGAGTTTTTAATATTACTTGTGATAAAAATATTAGCGGTAGTAAAAGAAAAATGTGATGTAAAACTAATGTTAAATGTAAGTACCTATCTATCGTAGTTCAATATCATTTTGTGTGTTAAAAATTTTGAATATAATTTTGTGGGCGGTTCAATAAGCACGCATTATTTTAAAATAATTTTAATAATTCCTAATAAAGGAGATAAAATAAATTACCTTAAAGAAGGATTTTGTTAAACAACTTTAATAAGACATTGAACTTTGATTAGATTTATTATAAAAAATAGGTACTTGTTATATGAATGAAAAATAGAAGATCGGCAACGCTTAGTAGTATTTTTGTAGTAGTATGTGTATGTGCGTCACACGAAATAAAAGTAAGGATATAAATCGTGAAATGAAAAAAAAATCCTCCGCTGTTGAGTTATCTTGATTAATTTCTTTAGGTAAATAAAGTAAGTCTCTTTAGGTAAATAAAAAAGTGGGGTTTGAAATATTTTACCCTAGATGCTGTTTCCGTACAAGGAGCGCTGACACTTCCATCTTGTATATTCACAATATAAAGAGGTTTATTTACAATATAATAACAATTTGCCTGTGTGGAAGTCGAATCCACAACCGTCGCGTTTACAGATGCTGTTCCTTTAGTGACACAGATCTACAGCGGCCTCTACAATCTAAATTGTTTTTAAATCACTAATATCTGTACATTAATTATTCATGAAAACGAAAATTCCATTAAAAATTAAGAGGGCACAGATAATGTAAGCAAAATAATCCGATTACGCCGAACAAGATAATGCGCTTAATTTTTCGGCAAAAAAAAAACAAAATTGAAATACTGTAACAATTTCTTGTTCGCGAGCATCTTGTGTAGGTTTTTTATATATTTATCTTTGGAATCGTGCCGTAGCAGCACAGCGTCTGATTGTAAGCGCCTTGTTGGTTGGGGGTTCTATTCCCACTCAGCGCAACTTGTTATATTCATTTTCTTGCTACAACAACAAGTCACAGCGCGGCGTCCATTTTCACCACTCACTTGGTCATCTTTTTCAGCTGAACGACCAGGGTACCTTCAAAAAGCGCGTCTATCTCCACTTTAAAGGCCGGTAACGCACCTGTAGCTCCTCTGGTGTAACACGGGGTCGTGGGTGGCGGTGATCGCTTACCACCAGGTGACCCGTACGCTCGTTTGCCTTAACTTTTTCCATTAAAAAAATCTTGAAAATAGATAACTATTTTGAGATAAAGGAGCTGGGACATTGATGAATTATGGTGTCTATTAATACGCATTAAAAAAGGCCTTTTAAGTCTATATCTAAGTCGCAAATCCCAGGCACAGCTCTGAGTTTCACTGCCAGCATCCGCACGGTGAATGCTTCCTGCATTGCTATAAGGTAAGTAGTTTCTTCTCTTCTATATAATTTACAAGCTTATTCCCACCACACACAGAGTTCTAGAGAGAGAATGGAGCGCAAAATGCTACAGTTTCTGCATAGATACCTCTTTCGGTTCGTCCATTGTCATTAACCTCTTCGTGCATGCCCTTCGAGGGGTCTTCATGCTTTTTACGTATACTTGAACTTCCACCATCATCATCGATAGCCAAACGACCTAACAAACATATTTTAATTATATATTTTTATCGTTTTTATGTTCAATTTTGAACTATATTAACTTGAATATTTTCAACAATATTTCCAGAACTGTAGTGAACTATGCAAAGCTTTTATTTATACGAAATTTTATACTCGTGTGACATTTCAACACAAAATTCTTATGTCGGATGTCGATACGTTACTATCGAGATTCCTTTGATGGTCGCGGATGTATGAAACACACGTTGCAGATCAATTTCCTAGCAATCTCCAATCGTATACGTTTTTCAAACGTGTGGGTAAATAAATCGAATGACTACTTATTTTCTATGTTTATTTATTTATTTTTATATTACTTTCACGCTGTATTTCGCACATAGCAATGTAGGTAGAGGGAACCCGGGAACCTAGTATTAAGAAACTACATTTCGATTAAGATAGCTTCATTCCCCATTTTTCATCAAATTCTAGAAGTATTGTGTGGCGGTTATATTGAGTGGCGGATCTAAACGCCACATTTTACCTCATCACCAGAGTAAAAAAATAAATAGTAGGAGTAGCAGTTAGGGTATTCGTACCTTTATACCTCTGCACCACGACGGCCTCATTTATTTATTTATGGAGATATTCTTTAAATTGGTTACGTTTTTGTCTCGAATGAAATGCAAATTATATTTACTTTTACTTAAAGGAATGGTGAAATTATTATAATTAAATTTATATAATTACGAGGCCGTCGTAGCGCAGGGATACAAGGATGTACTCGTAACTGTAACGCGACGGTTGTGGGTTCGAATATATTCTTATTTATTAATATTTTAATTTCTTCGCTCTGGCAAAAAGGTTATAGTCCAGCGTTGGGTTCCGCCACTTATCATCCAATGCCTCGAAAAATTCGGCGGAAAGTGTGAAATCGAGTATCTTATTATAACACTATGTTCCCTCTGCCTACTCCGCTGTGTATAACGCCATCGTAATTTAATTTATTTATTTATTAATAATTTCCTCGAGTGATGTCTAACTTCCATGTCATCATATTTATGATATTTATATAATTACTAGCTCTAACATGTGGCGGTCCCCGTGTTCAATGGGAAATATCTAAGAGTCGTGTATAACAAATTGCAGATTCTAAGTGCGGGAAGTAACTGTGACCTCAAGTACAGTGTTTCGTTAGTTACTTTCGGCCAAACAAGACTATCAAACACGAAAATAGTTTGACAATTCGAACTGCTACTTCCTGGGATTAGCGCGTCCAACCAAACAAACTCTTAATAATATTAGTACAGATAGATTATTTAATTATATTATCGACAAGTTACTATTCACGATGTTTTCTTTATTCACAAGGGAAATGTTCGAAAGTACCCGTCCCGAGGGAAGGGTCCGAACAAAACCTCGAACGGTCAGACCTTGGCACGTTGGAGTTTGTGGGAAATCAAAGTATGCCGCATCCGGCTGCCTCGACCTCGTTCTGTTGTCCTGCCTACTATTATACTTACGTATATGTTTATTATATAAAAAGTTTCAAGTGTTTTTTCCAACTAGCAGGATAAGCTGAGTGAAGCTAGTAGATGAGTAATAGAATTCAACGCCGCTATTTGTCTACTAAAATCGGAGGAGAATAAGACAGAGATTTTGGTATTTGAAAGAAATGAAGAAAAGACGGACATCGCTTGACCTTCGAAAACACAGGAGGATCGACGACACTGGAGGTAGGTCACGTATAAAGCATGAGGACCCCTCGAAGGGCATGTATGAAAAATTAATGACAGTGGACGAGACGAAAGAGGTAAGCAGAGACCGTGACGTTCCGTTCTCTCTGACTTCCCTGCTAGAAATACCATATAGCTAGTTTAGTTTAGTTAATAGCTTCACGCTGTATCCCGCACACAGCAGGGTAGGCAGAGGGAACCTAGTGTTAAGACACTCCGTTCCCCACTTTCTGCCGAATTCTGGAGGCATTGCGTGTTGAGTGGCAGAAATCAACGCCGCGCTTAACCTCGACACCAGAGCGAAGAAATGAAAATATAAATTTAAGTAAATATTTCATCTCCTCGAGTGGGGATCGAACCCACAACCAGTCGGTTTTGCAGTCACACCTCGTGCCGCTGCGCCACGACCGGCCTCTTTAGTTTAGTTTAGTTTTTTAGTTTAAATGTAATCATTCCTTCGAGTGATAAATAAAGCGGAAAATTTAACATTTTGAAAATGATGGAAAGCCGAAAATTTAACATTTTGAAATATAAAAATAAATAAATACTTTTCCAATAGTGAAACAAGGATCCAAGTTATCGGTGACTAAAGCTCCAGAGTGAATGCACCCGGATCTCGATCTAACAGCTAAACGATAACCTCCGATAACCGGTTTAAACCGTCAACTGAAACCACTATCGTCGCAATGAGTCACAGTGACAACCAAATTATTATTATAGTCAAAAAAACAATTAGAAGTGGAGAAAGCATTATTACTTAACTTTCACCATTAGCCATCATATTTTTTCCTACATGACCATAAAATGTGTTAAACAATTGTTTTCGAACTTTTCATTTGAAAATATTATTTTCAAGAAGAAAAGCATTATAAAATAATTTCTATATATTTTTTTTGTACTAAGTGACATTACTCACTGCCTACACTATAGCTATAATATTCGCGAGAAAAAGGATGAAGATGAAACATAAAAAATATAAAAGCAATAATATTTCACAAAATAGAAAAGGTGACAGTAAACTCTCATTTAAACCTATCCTTAAAATACATCCTAAATATGTGACACGTACTGGAGCTTCATTACACAACTATTTTCCCTTAACTTGTTATCCCCACCTAACTTACCCTTATTATAGCCCCCAGTAATTCTTTAACTGAAACACAGTAACTTTTTATTAGGCCATCGTGGCGCAATGGCACAGCGTGTGACTGTACACGCGAAAATTGTGGGTTCTATTTACACTCTGGGCAATGAATGATTTATATTTCCCCTCTACGTTAAGACTACGGACTACGAATACGGCATTGAGTTCCGCCTCTTAACATTCAGTCTTAAATTGGACGGTAAGCGGAATATCTTGACGCTAGGTTCTCTCTGCCTACCCTGGTATATTTGGTAAAACGTGAAGCTAAACTATTTTATTTGATAATGGAATTAAGGAGCTTTCGCCTAATTATAAATAAAATTTAAGCTTCACGCCGCATCCCGCATATAGCAAGGCATGCATAGGGAATCTAGTGTTAAGACACTACATCCTCCACTCGCCGCCGAACGGCGCATTATGTAGCTGTGTGCTATCTATCAATCACTCAGTAATTGAATAATTTTAAATAAATATATAATTATCCAATCATGTTTTCAAATAAAAATGATACTGAAAAAAGAATAATAAATATCAAGAAGCAACGTCCTGTTCTTATTGAAATTTTTCCCCCATCAGAAGGGTATAAGAGACTGAACTGGAATCATCGATTTGCAACAAACATTCATGTAACACAATGTGAATTCTATCGAACCTCTCCAACACTGGCCAACGTAAAGTATTTGTTTTGGCTGGAAACAACTTTCCCTTGCTAGGAAATGGCCCGTAGGCTGACTATACACGTGTCTCGGGACACCCGACGGGAGCGATAACTTAAACTAATCTAAGTTACTTCACTTAATATTAATATTGTTTAACTTGAGAAAAGCTTAGATTATTACTTAAATTTGATGTATATTAATATGATAATAAATAAATCAGCTTCACGCTGTATCCGGCACACAGCAGGGTAAGCAAACAGAACACAGTGTTACGACACTCCGTTCCCCAGCTTTCGCCGAATTTTTCTGAGCGAAGAAATGAAAATATTTATAAATAATAATTTGCTCCCTCGAATGGGGATCGTACCCACAATCTTCTCGTTACAGACACAACCTTGCGCCCCTGCGCCACGACTTGTTTATAATGTAAGGAAAGATTTTATTCATTGATAAAATCTTTTTTTGATTGTAACACATATTTTATTGTTACTTACCATTCTTGAATTGTACTTGAGTTACTTTTATAAGATTGAGTAATGACACTAATTAAAATTCTTTTTTATCAGTATCATTATTTAATCTTACCGAAGTAAAAATTAACATTAAGTTTGTAAGTCTATCGCACACTAAGCACTGAGTCATGAGAAGAGAAAAGAGAGAAGCGTCTGTCCGCGCTTACGGCTAGCGCTCTGGGTAAATTTGGGAGAGAAGGAGCCTGCCTTCTGCTTCCGTATGTATGAAAATTTAGCGGAAAGTAAGTTACAAAGTGTGAAGTATCTTAGAACAAGGTTCCCTCCGTATACGCTGCCGTATGCGGGATACAGCGTGAACGTATAAAAAGTTATTTGACGATGATTATTTCGACGCCACATATATAGAAGATAGATATATATATGTTTAGAAGTCGAAATAAAATATTTCAGTACAATTGTCGCGCCTTTGTACTCGGCCTTAGCAAAATTGCACCCGTGTAACTGTCCTCGGGGTAACTTTGATTTGTTGTTTGCTGCAACTCCGCAAGTATTTCGTATTTCGTATTGCGAAACATTTTGCATCGGCCGCCGCCACCTACGAGAGGTGTTAGATTCTTGCTCAAAATATATTTTTAACGGTGTCTTGAGTTTTGTCTGCTTTCACGTAATTCTTTGATTTTTCGTAAGTTTTCATTTTTGTTTAGAAGCGGATAAAGACTGAAGTGAGTAAACGTAGTGTCAAATCATTCCATATTTCTTCAAATATTGACGACTTTAAACGCCTCAGATTGTTATTGATTTTTTTTATATCTCGCTGTGGTAACAAGAAGAAACACGACAATGAGTTCCATCAATCTACTTACATACTTATCTACCATACCATATAAAAGTCTGGTCTCCTTTATTACTGAGCCAAGATGGTGTAACAGTATATTAAAACCGCTGTAAACAGTAGTATACACTGCAGCTGTCAAAGTACGGGAACAGGCCAAACTTTAATTAATATATGAAGCGTGAACAGAAAGTAACTTTGTTGCTTCGAGTCTTCAGCGGAACTTTCACAGCCGAGCCGAGTCGAACAATAGGACTTATTCGTAGGTTGATTTCACTAAATCTTTTTTAATAGAACATTATTCTTGAGGCCGTCATGGCGAAGTGGCACATGCGTGTGACTGTAGGTTCGATTCCTATTTTAGTAACGAGGCAAAGCGCGGTGTTGAATTCCGCTACACAACACGCAATGTTTCATGAATTCCGCGGACAATGGAAATCAGAAGTGTCTTAATAGAGAAAGGAATGTCTTAACATTAGGTTTCCAGGTTTCCTATTGCCTATTCTGCTATGTACGAGATACAGTGTGTAGGTAAAAAAAAATCACGGAGTTGAGTTCTGCCACTTAGCATGCAATATCTCGAAGATTATTCATAAAGTGAGGCATGAAATGTCTTAGCACTAGGTTCACTCTGTATACCCTGCTATAAGAGGAATACACCGTGAAGCTATAAACATATATATTTAATCTTGAAGTCTTCGTGGCGCAGTGTTACAGCAAATTTATGATGGCAAAATGATATATTTTGGTTCGTTTGTAAAGAAATAATATAATTTAAAAAATTAAAGAGACTTCATTTGGTTGAACAAAAATAAAACAGCCAGTAAACTCAAAAGGAAAAAACATCATTTCCCCATATCTCAGAAACTACTAAAGCGATTTTAATGTAACTTGTACTGTTCCCCAAGTTAAAGTATACCTGACTTTAATTAAAAATAATCATTTCGATGTGCTTTTTAGTTTTAGAGAAATTCGTGGACAAACATACAAACATAAGTTTACCAAGTTAAGCACACGTGCTTGGAAGCCTAAATGAATCATCATACTTATTAAACTGATAACCTCCTTTTTTTGAACTCGGTCAAAAATAAGAATCATTAATTATGTAACCAAGAATCGTGTCAAAAATTCATCTGTTTAAGATAATTAGCAAATAGAAATTTAAACATGTATTATATATTGTATATAAGTGAGGCTTCAATAGCTGAGTATGATTAATGACAGAACTGTTGCGGGCTCCAGCGTTTGAACGACTCCATTACTTCCTTAATTCATATCGAATTACCCAAGTTTCGCACTACCAATGATTATAATGTAAAAGTTATATGAGTATATATAATATAGACATTGATGGAATGCGACTGTAAACGCGACAGTTGTGGATTCGATTTCCACTCGAGAGATCAACAAACAATGACTCGTAAATTATGGAGGTAAAACGAGGTACGCGAGGAATGGAGTATCTTAACGCTAGCTTTCCTATCTGGCCTGCTGAACGCCACTTCCTTGAAGTTTCTATACGTTTTAAATAAAATTTCCATTAAAAACCATAATACTTATACTTATTAAATTGAAATTGGAACTAACATCCTTTAGTTTTATTACACCCCATTCATTATTATAGGATCAATCAAATATATACTCGCCTCTAACGTGAGGGTCAATAAATTTTGTGAACAACGAACTTGTTTGTACAAGTGACATTACGATTCGATAACAAAGTTTATCTTCCTTTTGTTTCGATGAATAAATCTTGTTTTACCACTACTGTATAGAATACAAATATAGAATACTCAACTTGATTAGGGGTTTTTATGTTTTACGTACTTAAATATACTGCCTTATAAACTAATATTATAGAGAGAATAGAAGCTATGTGTTTATATGTAAGAGAAAACTTCTAAAATAAACAAATTACTTACTATACTACAACTATTACTATTACTAACATTTTTTTATTGCACATAGTAGTGAAGAAAGGGAGAACCTCGTCGAAACTATCCCTTTAAAATCGATACATTGCGTGTTAAGTGGCAGAACTCTACGCCTAAAAATAAATTTCATGTAATTTTTGTCACGCTCACATAGCAAGATGATATGATGATGATATAAAATATTAATTAAAAATAGTTTGTAAAACTCCACTCTGTTTCCCACTTTCCGCATAATTTTTAAGACATTGCGTGCTGAACACAAGTTGAGCTCGCTGTGTCTTATTACCAGAGCATGTGGGAACCAAACTACAACTATACTACCGCGCTAAAATCCCACCCATCTGTATTTATAAGTGTTATAAAGGCTAGTATACAGTAGGAGTAGTATACAACTCTGGTAGTTTCTCATCTAACGAACAAAAAGCTCCTGTGAAAAAGTGTTTGCGCTCCGCCCCGAGTGTGCACAAGGAACGCTTATTAACGTCCGAAAAGGACTCATTCTGTCTCTTCTATGTAAATGGTAGATGGTGAAACTGTCTGTAGTTAGTTACATATAGCTTTTTTAGGTTATGAAGCTTGAGGTAACGATTTTTTTTTGTATAAGCTAAAGTTTTTGTGTGTTTAGTTCCGCTGAAAGATAATTTATTTTCCTTTTTTGTGGTTCTGTACCTTAAAAAGCAACAATGGAAGGAACCCTTATATGATCAATTTGTTGGCCATCTGTCCGTCTGCCATTTTTTTCGAGAACGCGTAAATATATCTCGCCGAAACGCCGAAATTAGTATCAATCAAAAAATATACAAAATCGGCCGGTTTTGCCCGCATTATCAAAGCCTATAGGATTCTACCCGTAGACCTACAGTTATGAACTTTACAGTTATGAAATTTATCACGAAGGGAGGACTAACAATATAAATAAAATCCGATAAATGAAGAATATCTTTATAAAAATATAATTTTTGTTAATTTTATTAAACAATTTTGCATACGCAGTGCACGCAATCATTTTGTATGCAAACTTAAGTTTATCAACTTTTATAAGTTTTCACTTCCCGATGACCTACAATCCAAGGAATAGGTATGGAACCCTCGGTGGGGGTGTGTGTACAGCAGTGTGTGTGTACACGTGTTGCTAAATAACTTAAAACAAAGAGGACGTAGTGATAATTCATATCGCCATTCACCGCTCTTTCAGAGACGATCTGTGAACGGTAGCATGACCGAACGTCGCGATTCGTCTTATTATAATAAGAAAACTACACTTTTTTTGTAATTCCCAGGCCTTTAAATACTAAATATATATTTTTAGTCGCGAGTGTAGTCAACAATATTTACAGACAAAGTAGGAAGACACATCTAGTAATAGTTTATTGCGAACAATTTCAGCGGAACTACTGAAAACTGAAGTAGGTATGCGATAAATTTCGTCGCCCATTCCATTGCCAATCATTTGTTGATGAAAGTAGACGCAAATGTTAAATAAATAGAAACCTTATTTTAAATATAATAAAGTATTATTTTGTATAAACATTATATTAGTTTTAGAGTATGTCATAAACATGAATTATGTTTCGTAGAACGAGTGTACACTTAATAATGTTGAATTTTATACTTTAGTTTTTCCTATTTCTTATATTTTATTATGAGCTTAGTATAATGGACTTCTTAGTTTACTTTAGTCAAGAGGTCACGTATTAATTATTTATTAAACTTGTATTGTGAAAATTATTTTAATATATTTCAAGAATAATGTTTTTTTTAAACGCAGCAGGCCAGACCTCCTTTTCATTTAAAGACCACCGTCTCCAATAAAAGCAATAAATAATACATTCAAATAAACAGCTTCAGCTTCACGCTCAAAGCAGGGTAGGCAGAGGGAACCTAGTGTCGTAAGTAGATAAATATTTGATTTCTTCGAGTGGAGATTGAACCAGTCGATTTTACAGTCACACTTTGTAGCCCTGCGCCACGACTGGTAATGAACTAAACATTTATAGGAAAAAGTCATATTGTATCTTCTTAAAGTAATTTCGAATAAAAATAAGTTCAAATAATACGGGGAATTCCCTGGGAATGAAACGTGGAATGCTCTGTTTGATAGAGGGTTTGTTATGATTGTTGTTTTTTATGATAGGGGTTTGGTGTGATATCAAGGACGAAGCCGCAGTTTAAAATAAATTTTATAAAATATTGGATCTTTAGTTTCGCCACTCAATAGGTCTAAATTAGGTGGAGAATGAAATCTTAACTCGTGATTAATGTTTTTAACAATGCCTACCCCGTAATACACTAGAGATGCTTAAACATAAAAAACGTTAATCTTAGTAAAACAAAAATATTAACATTAGTCTAGACTTAAAATCCCACATCGAAAGTCAAATTCTTTAGGAAAATATTTATGAATTTCTTTCGAAGGCGCGAAATACTTTTAGAATATTAAATTTTATTTTTTGCTTGACTCGTCATTCCCTTAGGGTTTGTCTAACCTAACTTGACCTTAATGTTAGGCCATTTAAAAGGTCAAATACGACTAGAATATTAAATAAGAGGTAGGTTTTGTTGTGTGATGTATACAGGGTATATACCTTGTGGATATACAGGGTAAAATATTTCAAGCCCATATCTAAAAAAAATAATCAAGATTCTTCAACAGTTTAAATGTAGGATTATTATATTCATTGGCAAAGATACGAATAGATAAAAAAAAATGAAGAGGTTGATGACAGTGGACGAGGCGAAAAAGGTATATAGAGACCGTAGCATTTGGCGCTCCGTTCTTTCTGACTATCCCGCTAAGGATAAAGCGTGAAGCTATGTATGTATGTATATGTACAAAAATACTATTAAACGTTGCCGACCTGCCTGTTTTCAAAAAACATATCAGAACGAGAAAAAGATATCTCTCGTTCTATGTCGTTCTAGGTCCTCATGCTTTTTATGTTACCTTCCTCCAGTATCTGTGATACTGTGTTTTCGAAGGTTTACCTCTCTTACCTCTCAATTTTTCTTCTTAAATCTTTTTTGTCGTTCTCTCATCAAACATTTATTTGAGGTGCACAAACAAACTTCTTTTTTTCGTTCTCAGTATAACATCCTCGCTAGTATCTACTATTCTGTGTATCTCTTCATTGCGGAACTCTACATTTCCTACGAAGAGACCGCAAATCCACATCATTCTTCTTTATTCCATCACGAATAAATAAAATAAATTAATTAATTTAACTATCAATGCACCTAAGGCACCGTTATCCTGTTACCGGTATATTTGGTATATTTGGGAAGTATATTCAATAGAGATGGATACGTCTTTCCGCATCTATCTCTATTGAATATACTTCCCAAATATACCACTTCGTTCACGTGTTCTAATGTCTTGCCATTTACACTGATCTTGCATTCCATTCTTTCTTTATTTCTTTAAAATATCAGAACTTTAGACTTACTTAATGTAAATTTTCTGAGAGATTATAAAATGAAAAACTGAAGTGAACTGAATACAAATCTCAAGACCTAGTGATTGGAATTAAAAAAAATTGGTTAGAATAGAAAAAAAGGAAGACTGTTATATCAACTTAAGCGTTTTAATGTAACCAGTGCCTCCGGTCAGAATTACTTCGGGCAATTTAGACCAGGTAAAAGTTAAGTAGTTAAAAGTACAAACGCTTATTCATTAAGAAAATTAAAACCACCTCAGCGTATAGAAGATACTATATATATCATCAATAGGCATCAAAGTCGTCAGTAGACCTCAACGTCGGTCCCAGCTATAACAATAAATAAAGGAACAATTCAATTTCGAAACGGAGTAGCCAAATGTACAAGTTTGTGAATTTCGTCGGTTTGTCTACCTGTCAAAACGACTGGTAACTGTTGAAAGGACTCAAAAACACGGCCAAGTTTCATTTCAATTGGCCGTAGAGCTTCGAAAGTCGTTCCAGTCGCTTAATTAGAAACAATTGTTGATGTTCAATTGCCAATAAATATGAAATGTTTTAGTTATTTCTGTACTAACATTATATTTTATATCCTAATATAAATTAATATTAATAGGATCATTATGAAAATTATTAAGTATCCTTGGAATCCTTAACACAAAACTAATGTTAATTAATTTTATTTTTTATAATATTTATATATAATATTAAGTTTTAAATTTTACGAAATATGTTAAAGAACTGAATAACATATTTGTTTCAACATTATTTTCTTAAAAAAACATCGATTTGCTGTTTCACTGCACCCCAATGGCCATATTGTTTTTTATACAAATATTGTTATAATAATATATATTATATAGATACTTTTTCACCAATAAAATTAAAAATAAAATATTGTGAAAAATGGTGCAAGTGCCAGTTATGAAGAAAAGTAAGACGGGACGAAGGCAGGTAGAGAGGCAGATACACTCCCAACAGCATGGGCAGAGATCACAGCTGGCGTCGTCAGAAGACAATTACCGCACAACGCCTTCGACTGCGGGTTCGGAGGGAGAAATATCAGAGTCGGATAGGCCGGCTTTAAGAGCACGCCGGCGCGCCGAAGATTCACCATCGGAAGGATTGGAACCAAGAGTCTCACGGATTCTCAACAACGCTCCCGCCACCAATGGTAAAGTGCGTCGTATGAGATGGTCTCAGCTATTGAATCAGAGTCTCATACGTGCGTACTATAGGGCAACAGATGAAGGAACTATCCTCACTGCGATTAGTTCAAGGTTATTGTCTATATTTCAGGAGATTGAACCAACAGTGACTTGCTCTTCAATATGGTCTTGTGAAATTAGAGGTGCCTTACTATACGTACTATCCCACGTCTCTTCTTGAAAAAAGCTGTGCTTTGCTCTACTGGGACCGATCTATTATTATTAACAGGTATATTGTTGCCGATAGATCTGATATTATTATATTACATGTTGGATCAAGACCCGGATGCAGAAGACAGTTTTACTAGCCACCGATGGCTTGGACTCTTGTCCCACCGTCGAAAGATTTGTGCTTTTTATAACAATTTATATTTCAAAATGTAAAATTAATTTCTCTTATATAATAAAAGCATATATTGTGTATATTATAACATGTAACTATATACACTATTTCATTGTATTTATAGGAAAAGAGAAATTTCAGCATTCTAAGCTGTCAGACATTCAATAACGGAAGACTCTTATAGATGTAGAGATTTAATAGGACGAAGATAAAAATAGCACAAATCATTACATGTTACACGATGTCACTTGAGGAAAACCGACGGGGAAAACAAGAGAGGTAAACAAAACATATTTTTTGTGTTTAGAAGGGCGATGAAGCACGTATAGAACGGTAACCTTTTAAACGTAAATTATTTAACGGTGAAGTATGTTGTATTTAGTTATTTTTCTGTGCATTTTATTTCTCCATTAATATTTATTTTATAATTTACCTTAAAATATAATTCTTATCTTGTTAATTGCACATAATTACATCGTTAAAGTATATCATTAAAAAGAAATGAGTGTAATTATGATCATACATTACCTTCACTGTTTAAGTAGAAGCTCGAGATCCCATGGCCCCCAGACCTAAGTCATTTTAGCAAAGCTGAAATATTGCGGACTATTAGTCTAATATGAAGTTAAGACAGTATGCGTGATAACTAACTTGAAAGTGAGGCCCTTTCAGAGGAAGCGCCAAATATAGATAGGGTGGGAGGGTGATTGAGCCAGATCAGATTGGTCTAGGTGCATACAAGGAATCTTGAAATAATAAATAATATGTGTGTTTGTATGGAATAATATATATATATAAAATAAAAATTTGCTAGTATTACATAGTTTGCCCCAATTTTAACTTTTAAGACGTCTGGCAGGAGTAAAGGCGCACGTAAAGGTCTGGTAATAATATATTTTTTTAAATCATAGTTAAATACGAGCGTTTCTTACTTAAGCCTAGGAGAGCGTGTACCTTAAGTTGGCGCTACCTCTGAAAAGTAGTTTCAAGTTACTAAGTACGTATACAATCTTAACTACATATTAGACTATTAATGCTCAAAATTTCAGCTTTGCTAAAATGACGTGGGTCTGTGGGCCCTGGAATCTTAGTCTATAATCTAGTACTCACGCAAGTCTACATAGACTGAGAGACACATTTCAACTAATTTGGGGTCATTACATGTCAGTGGAGGAACCTAACGCCGAGCTTTGGAAATATCATAATATCATACATATATTTGGAAATATATACTTATATACATTTTTTATAGCTTCACGCTGTGTCCCACATATAGCAGGCGAGCTAGAAGTAACCTGGGAACCTAGTGTTAATATTGTCCGTTACTCATTAAGACACTTCCACTTCCCAATTTCCGCCGAATTCATTGTGACAATTCGTGTTGAGTAGCGAAACTCAACGCCGCGCTCTGCTTACCAGAGCAAGGAACTGAAAATACAAAATATTGCATTCCCCAGAGAAGAAATCGAACCACCGACATTTACAGTCTTGTGCTTGAGCCCCTGTTCTATAACGACCATAACTGCCCTTACATATATATAACAATATATTTTATAGGTTCACGCTGTGACCCGCATATAACAGTGTCAGCAGTGTCCTCGTGATGGCAACCACTGATCCCCGTTGTGGCTTAACTCATCGCCGCTCTTTAAGCTTTATATACGTACATATGTATATATTGTTGAAATGAAAAATTTGTAATGCTTCATATAACGTAAGAAGTGAATATATACCGTTGTCTTTGTATTTTCCTGTTAGTAATCAAAGATGCGGCTAGCTGTGCTGTTCTTGGTTGCGAGCGTCTCGTGTCGTCGACATCATCGCCATGTCAGTCACTCTAGTGAGGCAGGTCAGTCAAATAGAAATTAAAAGGAAATTACTTTATGTTTATGGGATTTAATTATTAAAAACAAATAGACAAATAGAAAAAAAACATTGTTTTGGGATCTATTACATGATGACTCCTCCAATAATAGATTTTCTCGTATATGTTCTATAACTTTCTATGACAAATGCTTAATGCATTTAATATA
Organism: Heliconius erato x Heliconius himera; assembly: GCA_013421005.1. Taxonomy (NCBI): domain Eukaryota; kingdom Metazoa; phylum Arthropoda; class Insecta; order Lepidoptera; family Nymphalidae; genus Heliconius; species Heliconius erato x Heliconius himera. The sequence continues at coordinate 68,047 of JAATLQ010038243.1, forward strand.
CACATTTTTTAAAATAAATATATTTTATATAAATAATAATTATTAAAGGAAAATTTATAGAAATATAATCGCTACAATATTTACGACTAACAGAATTGACTCATTTTAAATGTATAAACATCATAATAAATGTATGACTTTAACGACACGGTTGTGGACTCGATCCCCAATCAAAGAAACTAATTATTTTAGTCGTTTACTTTTCCATTATTATAAGACAGTGTTGAATTCCTCCACTTAACTGTCGCAACACACTGTCTCTGTTTTTCTGACACTATTTTTTACGTACCCCCCTAATACGGGATACAGCGTAAAGCTGAAATAAAACAATTTTGATTTTAAAGGTGTCATTATAATGTCATATCTCGTTATATATATTCGAATGGCCTAATTGAGTGACGAAACTGAACGCCGCACTTTGTCTCGTTACCGATGCGAGGATATGAAAATATTAAATAGTAGCAACTCGCTCGCGGCTTCGCCAGCTTAAAGTAGTGAATTATTTACTTAATACAACTATTTGTCGAGGCCAGTCGTGGCGCAGCGGCACGAAGAGTGACTATAAAACCGACTGGTTGTGGGTTCGATCCCCACTCGAGGAGATGAAATATTTACTTAAATTTATATTTCCATTTCTTCGCTCTGGTGTCGAGGCTAAGCGCGGCGTTGAGTTCTTCCACTCAACACGCGATGCCTCCAGTATTCGGCAGAAAGTGGGGAACGGTGTATCTTAACACTAGGTTCCGTCTGCCTACCCTGTTATGTGCGGGATACAGCGTGATATATTCTATAGAGGTATCCCACATTTATTTTATTCTTTCACTTTCACATGTATTATACATTATTATAATCTTTAGAGATTACTCCGTCATAAGATGGCGGCCCTGTTCCCGCATTGACGTCCCTGATATCCTAATAATATGTGCCATAATTTTTTTTTCCATTTTTGATATAAATAATAGAAATATCAAATATTGAAAAGAAAATGAAAAACGTAATTATATTGCATTTTTTCTTGCTTTCGTACTTGAAACATATAAATAAAAAAAAATCATAAAAAACATATAAATTATCATACAATTCATTTGCTTTGAGTATAACATTAAGGGAGAGCGCGCATTGGTAACTTTTGTCACGGTGACAATAAATTCTTTGTCACTGTCATGTCACCATGCTTTTCGCGACTGCGCGCACTTGCGGTGACAGTGACGAAATTTTTTACATTTGATAATATGGATCTCGAAGAGATGGTTGTCTATGCACTTATATAATATTAAAAAATAGAAAAAAAAGCAAACGTCGAAAGAATAATCGTTTAGGGATTTGTCATAGGGCTATGGCCTCAACTCAATTTCGTCAATCAGTATATCGTTGTCTATTTCATCTTCATGAAAACACACGTTTTGCCTAGATTATGAACTTGACGCCATTCTTGAAATTAAAATTTGGAGCTGCACGCTGCTGTTTCTTGTTTATGCGGAAGACGACTAGTATGGAAACCGCAAGGTGAAGGGGGCAAGTAGTGACATTTAGTTTCTAATGCGCGCACGGGCATACAAACCTATGGACGCGGTGACAGTTGCGTCACGGGCGTGTCGCCATCCTCCGCGGACAAAAAGTCATCCAATTGTCACGTACCCAAATGCGCGCACCTTCAGTTAGGGTGATGTACACGGTGACAGTGACGCAACAGTCACGGTGACAAAAGTCACCAATACGCGCTATACCTAACTCAATTCATAAAATATATTTGGTACTTCCTTAACATGATGATTTCATGCACTTTTTTTATATACACTCTTGAGGAAGTTCTCTTGAGAAATATATGTACTACAAAAGGAATGTAACGTACGTGCCAATGACTACAATATATTCACACCACCACGTCATCTAAACATAATATTTACTTTTTTAATTTTCCATACCTTTTTATGAAAAAAAAGGAACCGTCCTCCAAGGGACGCTTGGAGATATCGCGTCGAAATTCAAACCATATACTCATCTACGGCCCCATGATTTCCTGATAAGAAACATATTTCTATATTTACTTAGAAAAAAGATGTTTCCAGAATAAAAATTCATAGGGTACTTCCGGTTGACCTAAAATTATGAAATTTGGCAGCTAGCATCTACAGGTACTAGTTCAGGAAAAAATCAGGAAACTATACATTTATGATAAAATCCTCAAAAATAATAGCATTAGTCACACTTTGTGCTCCTGCGCCACGACTAGCCTCAATTTAATTTCTTCTTTTAAATTGTGGTTAAATAAAAATAGCGACAAATGGATGAATATCAACCTAACCGATTTTGATGATTTATTTTTATTGGAAAGGGTATTCATGAAGGGTAGTTTAGTTAAGTTCTGATTATAAGATACGGTTAAAATTGAAGAAGCCGGTTTTTTTTTATAAAAAATATAATAATGTTATTTTTCTACTAAAATTGCTATGATGAAAACTATCCTATACATTGCTTTAGGCTTTGAACTATTACCATTCCAAAATTCGTTTACTTCCATTCCTTTCTTTTAAAAAAAATAATGTATAAATACATTTTGTAAATTAAACATAAAATTAGAGTAAGGAAAACGACTACACAAAGGAAGAACCGGTCTACCTTTCTTAATGTATTTGTGTTCGTAAATTTGTACAGGATAATAATACAATCAATAGCTTTAAGAATAAAATGTTCAAAGAAGAAAGCCTGTTGCCTTTTTGTTTAACAAATTAATATTTAATTAGAAACGGTGTGTTATTTCAATAGGAAATGAATTGCAAGGCCTCAGATTTAAATTCGGTGTAAGCGGAGATTTGTATTAAATTTGATTTTTTATTACTTGTTTAGGGAAAAAAGTTAATAAAAAATAAGTCCATCGTGGTGAAGTGGCACATCGTCACACAAACGCAACGGTCGTGACTGCGAAAGCGTGACATTGAAAATAACAAATTTTCCCAAATGGAAATCTAATGGGAATTGAGCAACGTAGCGCTTATAGTCAGACACTGCGGCGCTGTCCAAGACGGCCTCTATGTGACCTTTAATATATAAATTTTGCAGATCAAGCCCCAGTTACTGTAACGCCTTCAGGTGAGATTCGTGGAGGGTACAATGTGACACGATACGGACGAATGTTCGAAAGCTACCGCGGCATACGTTACGCAGAGCCGCCCGTAGAAGATCTTAGATTTCAGGTATTTATAGTAACTTTATTTCAACTAACATTTACATGTAAGACGAATTAAACTAAAACGTACCAGAAATCTGTGTCTCAAAAATTGTGGGTATAAATTGATAGGGTTGAGCAAAAGCCACTCCACTTACTTTTTGTCATCATTAAAATGAGTGTCAAAAAATTCCGTGACAAAAAAACTATAGATAAAAATTTTTTTTTTCAGCTTCACGCTTTATCCCTAGCGGGTTAGCCAGAGACGTGCTAAGCGCTACAGACTCTGCAAACCTCTCACATCGTCCACTACCATCAATCGCCTCATACATATCCTTAACGGGAGGTCTTCATGTTTTTAACGTGACCTTCCTCCTGTATTATCGATACAGTGTTGCCAAAGAAAGAGCGAGATTTCCCACTGACTCTCTTACCACTCTCTTAGTTTGTAATGAATTTTCTCAAGCACTTACAACATTGGCAAATATCTGCTTCTATTAATGAAACTTTTATATTATTATATTAATCAACCAAGTCGTGGTCATTTTGGTATGATGATGATCCATTTGAATTTAAGCTACTTAAATTTACATATTATTGCCATTTATTACTACTAATAAATTGATCTCCTCCATGTTCTAGCCTCCGAAACTTATTTTGGAATACAAAACACCAGTCGATGCATCTAAAGAGGGCCCCGCGTGCCCTCTACCAGCCGTCAAAGTGACTATCGACGAAGATTGTCTGACTGTTAATGTGTACACTCCTTTGAAGAAAGATAGGTATATTTTTAGCTTTGTATCTTGCACATCAGCAAGGAAACTAGTGTTAAGAAATTCCGTTTCCCATTAAGACACTTCCAGCTCTCACTTTCTGCCGAACTATTGAGGCATTTCATGTTGAGTGGCAGAACTCAACTTCGCGCCTTGCCTTTTTGTTATTCGGGCGAGGAAATCTTAAATATAAAATATATATATACATAGGTAATTTTTGATATATATTCTAATTGTTTATTTATTATCGTTACTACTATGACTATGAGGGTTATATCCCTACTCCAGGAATGATTATTAATTTATTATTAATATTATAACGGTAAAGGGTTTGTTTGGTAGAATTGGAGATTTTATCCCGCTATTCAACACGCAATGTCTGTTATAGGCGGTGCGTGAACAACTGAGCGTCACAACACTAGTTCTGCCTATTTTGCTATTAGCCGGATACAGTGTGACACTAAATAAAAATCTCGTCAAATATATGCTTTTTTATATTTCACCATAACTGTTTTTTTCTTTCCCTTTCTATTAATAGAAAAGAGCCACTTCCGGTTATATTGTTCATCCACCCGGGCGGGTTCTACGCGATGACGGGGAGGAGTGACCTCGCGGGACCGCACTACCTGCTCGACCGAGACATAGTACTTGTTACTATCAACTACCGTCTTGGGACACTCGGTTAGTTTCTTGAACGATTTTAGTTTGGTATTAAAATTCATATTGTAGGGTGGAGAGAATGTAGTGAAAAGTTATTCCGTTTTAATTTACGAACATTTAAAAACAAACGTAAGTTAAACTATATATTTTGTTTTAGCATGTATACTTACGAGTTCAACCGTCACGTTATGATTTGAATGTATTGGAAATGATTTTTTTATTAATTAAAATATGTATTCTAAATTTGAATATTAATATAAATGTTAAGTAATATATAAAAATAGAGCCATCGATTTGAGAAAATAAAATTTTATTAGGCTTCCTAAGTACCGGTGATGAGCTGGCGCCAGGTAACAACGGGTTCAAAGACCAGGTAGCTGCTTTGAAATGGGTGCAGAGGAACATAGCGTCGTTTGGTGGTGACCCCAACTGCGTCACTATCACGGGCTATAGCGCGGGCTCTATCAGCGTGATGCTGCATTTGATATCACCTATGTCTAAAGGTAAGATTTTTCTCTTAGAGAACATGACACTAAGTGTGTCACTAAAAGTCTAGTTTTAGGTTAACTACTCCGTTAACTACGATTTTTTTAGAAATAAAAATAGTTGATTTCGCCCATGGAAACGGAACCCACAACCATCACGTCTACAGTTTTTACTTTTTGCGATATGAAACCCTAAAAAACATTTTAATTACACAACATAGTTACAACAAAACGAAGTATTCTAAAATCAACCATTTGAGATATTCATTCTATCGTGTTTTCAACACGATAGAATGAATTCAATAAAATATAAAAGAAATCAACAGACACAACTATACATAAAAATAAAACGCATGGAAACAGTTCGTATCTAGCCGATTGAGTAGTTCCGTATCCTTTGATGTCTTCAGGGAAATACCCTACTTTATAAACTTAAAAGAGCTCAAATAGAATGGAATTATCCAAATCAGTGCGTCCTGTAGATCTTTGCCTGTGAATAATTGGCCGTTTAAAAAATGATTTTTACTGTACTGTACTGGAATAAATGAAGTATCGTTTTGTTAAACTACAGTGAAATGAGATGGGTCGAAACTATTTCTAGGGGATTATATATTTCGAGTATCCTCTTTGTTATATTTTCTATTTCCTAGCTCTGATAATATAAAGTGTGGTGTTTAGTTACGCCCCTCAACAAGTAATTTCTCGAATTCATGTAAAAAGTTGAGCCAAGGGACGAGGCGGAGAAGTACAAGGGTTCGAAACCGAAAAATGAAAATTGTAGTCGTCTGCAACAATTCATGAAAAAATAATTAATCAACTATTTTAAATAACTATATTTTTTATATAACGTATAAACCTTTGTGAACAATAACAGGGTTATTCCATCGAGCAATCGCAATGAGTGGATCTCCATTCAAAGTAAAACTGACTCCAGACAACTTGTACCACTTAGCAGTGAGACAGGCGGAACTCCTGAACTGTTCTACGACCAATTCCCAGGTTATAGTCGACTGCTTGAAAACAAGGCACTACAGAGATTTTGCTTATTCTCTGAATGGGTTTTATGTAAGTACTGGCATTTGCCCTGTAGCTTCGCCCTCTTCAATAAATAATCTTAGTCAGTCTAATAACTAAGACTTTTATATGACACATTCCAAGTGTCCGGGGAAACTCTGACCGCATTTTACAACGAAACGATTAATAAGATGTGATGTAAACTTGAGTCTGCTTCGATAAGTGGGCTATCCAAGACAAAGAATATATTCCAAATTGAGGAAGTACTTCCTGAGATTACCAATCAAACTCTTAAGCTTTGTAATGACTGAAAGAGACTGAAAGAGAGAGATGTATGGCCACAACTCCTTTCCATGGTACGTGATAGTAACTCCTACTGTGATGTCATGGAATCCTAAGTTTTTTCTTATAGAAAATGTATATATGTATATAGTATATTGTCGTCCTGTACACCTACAACCAATTCAATTAGGGGAATGTAGAATTATGTGTATACTTTCTTAAGCGCCCAATGCGTAGGAGAATTATTAAAATTAAGATTAAAATTGTGTAATTTTTAAAAATTTTATTTTATAAAAAACGCCGTCGAAGTACATAAATCACAATTTTCACTCGTAAGTTTATTAGGCTTACACATTTTTTTTTATATATAGGTTATTATATATTTTTTTTTGTTTTAACTTATTTACTTATAATAATAAACAACTTATAACCCTTTCGAAGGAATTCGGTTACGATCCACTAAATATTTGGTTACCAGTCGTCGAAAAAGACTTTGGACAAGAGAGGTTTCTACCAACTGACCCCATAACCGCCATTAAAGAAGGAAAGATACACTCAGTGCCATTCATTGTTAGTCAAACGACAGATGAATTCTTCTGGAAGGCTTTTAGTAAGTCTCATTTTAAATATTTTTGCTATTTATTTTCTCGATTTCTTCTTGATGCAGTAACCAATCGACGTAAGGAATTTATTTCTTTTACTCATTCTCCAACAACAACAAGATAAACACAGGTAACAAGTCAAAGCATGGCCACGGGTGTTGAGCCTCCACTCAACCCAGAATGTCTTAAATATTGGCGGAGTCTCTTAACACTAAATTTCTTCCGCCTACCCGCCCTGCTATACGTGGGATACAGTGTGAAGGATCTGAAAATTAAGTTCTATAATTTTTTTAAATTTTACTTATAAGTTAAACAAACACATACACAATACAAAGTATTTTAAATATTTAATACACATCATTTTATCAACATATATTTAAAATGTTCATTATAGTTTAAGATTTAACGTTTTTTATAAAATCACAGAAATTTGTTCGTATAAATTACTGAAAAACTCGAAATGTTTTCCTATTTTTCATGTGTATTTTTATTTATTAAAAAAAAATAAATCAAATCAGCTTTACGCTGTATCCCGCATACCGCAGCTACCCTGCGGGAGTAGAGGGAACTTAGTGTTAAGACACTCCGTTTCCCACTTTCCGCCGAGTTCTGAAGGCATTGTGTGTTGAGTGGCGGAACTCAACGCCGTGCTTTGCCGACACCAGACCGAAGAATTGAAAATATAAATGTTAATAAATATTTAATTTCCTCGAGTCGGGATCGAACCCACAACCAGTCGATTTTACAGTCACACTTTGTGCCCCTGCGCCACGACTGGCTTCCTAATTTATGCTCCACGACTGGCCCTTTATTTATTACTTTAGTTAAAATTTGCTCACAAGCGTCGATTAACTGGTAACTGATATTAAACGAATTAAGTGTATTTGTTTTTCTTTTACCATTTTTAAAGTATTATTTTAAAATTTTATTCCACATTTAGGAAAGAAAAATACTTATTAAGAAACCGTATAAAAAAAGTAAACGTAGCGTGATATTAACCCGTGCCTCATTAGAAACCGTCCGTCCTACAGAGACGACAACATAAATAAGTTATAATAAGCGTATAAGAATTTCGACGTAGCTCAATGAGAACGTATGGCTTAGTGGGTCAGAGCGCTTGGACGGTTTCCAAAGAAGCACGGGTTCAAATTAATAAGTAAGTGCATTTGTGTCGTCTTAACATAATTCAAACTCCAATTAACAAATTTCATTTAAAATATATATATAATTTAATACTATATTTTATACTACAGCTGTCCTAAGAAACCAAACCCTACTGGACACTATGAACAGTAACTGGGACGAAATAGCCCCCATATCTTTTCTATTGCCAAGAAATGATACTCGGTCTGCCAGAACTCTACGAAAAATTTATCTTCATGATAAGCCATTGAAAAATAATAAGGAAAGCGAAAACAATCTGGGACTTTTATATCAAGATGGTATTGAGAGTTATCAAGTACATAAGTAAGTTTTTAAACATTTTAAAATTTTATTTCACATTTAGGTAAGAGAAAAACTTGTTTCGAAAATGTATGAAAATAGCGATTTTTGAATCTGCGCCTCTTGGAAACCGTCCAACTTACGTCAGCGAATCCGTCACGGTTAAAATTTCATACCTTTTTTGAAAAAATATTTTGTCCCTAATAGCTATTTTGCTTAAATACTATAGTATAAAAATAGACTATCTAACTAATAAAGTATTTCTTGTGCTTAAATATATTCGCACTTTAAATGTTTACGACGCTAACAACAATAAATTTCCCACGTCGAGGCACGGAGAGGTACCGCCACTCAACGTCAGTCGGACTGAGGTAGATTTTCTGCACATTCTCTAAAAGAGAAAAAAATCAGTTAAGTGCGAGCTCGACTCGGCCACCGAGGTTTCTGTATCAATTTCAGGATTATAGATTGACGTAAAATACAGCTTATAAAAGCTGACAAACTTAAGTTTGCGGTCATAAGCATTTATTTTGTTTGAAATGAACTACAAATGTTCATTTATTTTTTTTTCTATGGATATTTACCTTTATTTTTTCCCATTTTAGCTTTTCTCCTTTCTGACAATACAAATCTAATGTAAATTTTTATTTCGTGCTAATCTTCATAATTGTAGGTCAACGGAAAGTATAATCCTATAGGTTTTGATAACATAAAAAACGCAGCATCACGCATCAACGCAGTAAAATCAAAGCATAAATTCTCTAATCTTTTGATTGCGTTTATTTAAAATCGAAAATAGAATTCGAATCCACGTCGAAGTCGAGATTAGTAGTCGCTGTGTAGATTAAAAAGTAATAAAAATAAATTAAACAAGTTAAAACGAAAAATCCAGAATGGCAAACCTGATGTGTCGTCACTCCAAGTCGCCGGTGTGGTACTACGAGTTCGCGTACATCGGCAACCACAGCCACTATGAAGACCCAGAAACTAAGAAACCTATAGGTAATGTTATTTTTAGCTTCACGCCGTATCACGCGCAGGGAATGCAGAGGGAACCTGGATTGCTTCGTTACAAAAGCGAGGAAATGAAAATGTTAAATATTTCATTTCATCGAGTCTGAAGAGAATCCACAACCTGTCGTGTTTATAGTTGCATGCTTGTGCCTTTGAGCTACGACTGGCCTATTTTTTAAATCGCGTGGCGGAATTGAACGCCGCGCTTAGTCTATCAGACCGAGGAGATGAAAATAGTTAAATATAATGACTCTCCCAAACGGGAATCAAACACACAATGATCGCAATCACAGTCGGTTTCGTTACGACGGTGTCTTATGAATTTGTGCTTTACTTTATTCCATATAAAGCACTAAGCACGAAACCATAGAAGTGGTTAATTGATATAATTTTATTATTCTAAAATAATACACAAAAAATATATATTTGTACATTTAATATTTTTACACACCAATATAATCCAACAAGTGTAAAGCTATTTTTTATATCAATTAAGCACTTCTATGGCTTCGGGCTTGGTGCTTTACCGATAGATAATAAAATTCCTATGTTTAAAACGTAGTTCTCTAGGGAGGCCAAAGATGCCCCCTATGCCCACTAAAGAGGGCAAGTACATGCCCTCTATCTGCTCCACTTGGCAGCTACATAATCTTACAAATTTTATATGTGTTTTTTAAGGCGTGGCACATCATGACGACTTGATATACTTGTTCTCCCTGAACTATCGGTTCAGAAGTATCGGCACTTCCGGTGAGGACGCCGCCATGGCTGACTACATGACGTCGATGTGGTATAGTTTTGCTAAATATGGGTAAGTTTCTATAACTTTTTCCACTACAAAAATTAATTTTCCACTACAATAAACCGGAGGAAACGGAGTGTCTTAAGACTAGGTTCCAAGCTACACTCAGGTTCTCTCTGACTACCATGATGTGTGATGTGTGGCATGTTTTGCACAAATTAACTGTGCCTTAGAATGGAGTGACTTAATACGAGGTTTCTTCTTGCTTCTGCATTATAAGCGGAATACAGTCAGAAGCTAAAAAACGAAAAAAAGGTTATTGATTATAATGTAAATAACAAGGCGATTTATTGACAGAGATCCAAACGGAGCAAAACGATCAGAATCACAGAATCATCATCACGATCCCCACTGGCCGCCCATGTCCCCCGCTGACCGCCGCTACTTGCGCATCGACAGCAACTTGTCTGTTCATCGGAACTTAAAGGAGAATAGAATGGGCATATGGGAAGAATTGTATCCATATTGAATGTATTTAAGTCTAGAATAGAATTGAATAATGTTTATTGATCACAAGAATATAGTAAAAAGCTTAAACCATACAATCCGCGAAGCTTTGCATACTAAGTTTTGCATTTGGGTGAGTGGTCTTTTAAATTATTTTTTTTTATTAGCCATCAACAAAAAATGTAAACAAAAAATATATGAATTCTTTTACACTGGACTTGCATCCTCATAATTTTCACTCTCGTCTGTTGGAACATACGTACTTCTATTCTTGTACAGTGATGGTGTCGTTGCATGTGACGTTGCTTTGCTGCGTACAAGAGTCTACACCCTTCGCGCGCAATGAGGGACGCGCCGCGCTTCAGGCGGGTAGACTAAGAGTAATATGACCTGTACTTATTTATACATACGTTCAACGTATGGCTCAGTGGTCAGAGCGCCTGGTCGGTTTCCAGGAAGCGCGGGTTCGAGTCCCGTCCTGTCTACGTTTAAATTTTTATACGTTTTCTAAATAAGTATTTTTCTTTCCGAAGTATGGAATAACACTTTAAAAATGTTTAAAATAATACCGGTGAAACCGACCCGAACCAAAAATGAACCAGTTTAAACTTAGCACCGTGATTCGCCGCACTTCCAACCGTCATCGCACCACTACAATCTGTGTACACTCACACAAGTGCAAAGCTCATCTTACGCGTCACGTACTTTAGTAACATTAAGATATTAAGAAACCTTTTCTTTTATTTGTATATATTTTTATTGTAAACCATAAAAAAAACCGAAGTGAAGAAAGAAAACATTAATAACAAACAACCAGCGAGTAAATGAATATTATTCCTTCCTGTTTTATTGCTAGCGTAGGGTACCCAAAGAATTTTGCGTGAACGGAGACCCGCTTCACCATTGGAGAAGACAGTAAGGGAGTCCCCAACTTCCCTTCAGCCTAGATGAGCTATCTACATCTATCGCAAGCAACATTACGAGAGAACTTACTTGGTAGTATCGGGTTCAATAATCAGTGCCGTATGGATCGAAGCTACAGTACCGTTCGTCAGTACGGCATATTTGCCTTGCGCACGAGCGGTCTGCGTAAACTGTATTTCCCAGCGTCGTAAAAAAGGGTACCCTGAGAGAATGTTATGACGAAGTTAAATTTAGAAGTGTTCCTTATTTTAAGTCATAAAATAAATTTGAAAAGCAAAACTTTTTTTATTAATAAAATTTTTGTTCGCGATTAAAAATCAAAATCAGCTTCACGCCATATTTCGTACACAGCAGGGTAAACGGAGGAAACCTAGTGTTAGGACATTCCGTTTTCCACTTTCCTTCGAATTCTGGAGGCATTGAGAGCTGAGTGGCAAAACTTAACGTCGCTCTTTGCTTCGATACTAGAGCGAAGAAATGGAAACATAGATTTCAATAAATATTTCATCTTCTCAACTGGGGATCGAACCCACAACCGGTCGAGTTTCGAGTCTCACTTTGTGCCCCTGCACCACGATAAACCTCATTAAAACGGTTTTTTTTAATGATTTTTAATTTTTTTTATCATATTTTACATATTATGTAGAATATGGTAATAAGTATTAACTATTGTTAAGAGAAGTAAGTTAAAAAAATACTTGGTATCCAGCACCAATGATGGTCATACGTTAGAAATTAACGAACTATGAAAAGCAAAATGTGCATATGTATTAATTATATTATATTAGTTTAATATCTTTGGTATAGATTTGGTTTTTTAAGAACAAATAAGTTATCTACTTCATATTCTAAGAATATTGCAAAAAGTAAATATATATATATTTGCTTCACGCTGTATCCCGCACATAGGAGGGTAGGCAGAGGAACCTGGAAACGTTTAGATAAGACACTGTTCCCATAAAATTCCGTTCCCCAGTTGCTGCCGAATTCTAGAGGCATTGGGTGTTACGAAGCGGAACTCAACACTTTACATCAAAAAAAAAATCTTCGAGTGGAATTCGAACCCACCACCTGTCGCGTTTACAGTCGCACGCTTATACCCTTGCGCCACGCCTTAAAGATCACTAGGTATTTAAAATTTACCATGTTAAACAACAATTCAATAACATTTTCCAACGAACTTACTGCAATAAAATATTTGTATAAATAAAATAATAATAGGTAAAACCGATTTGCGGGGAAACTAGAAATGGCCGCGGTTTTCATAATACAAAGTATTTGTATTGACATAATCAAATGATAAATAACTCCTGAAGCGAGGCAATTGTGTCAGAGTGGTATCCCATTGATAGAATTTGATTGCAAAACGCGATGGTTTTGGATTCGATTTTTGCTCTAGGGAAATATTTTAATTTTATTCTCCGGCCTTACATGTTTATTTATGATAAGGCAACGACTTAAAAACTATCACACTGCATTTTAGAAACTTATTCTAATAAAAAACTATTTCTATCCTGTACAGAAAAGACTAAACAGCTACCTCTTTTATAGCCGTTACCACTTTTAAATGTAAAGGAAATAAATAAAAATGATTTGCCCTTTTTCTATAATATAACGTCCAGTGAATGTGCGGAAAAATAGCATCGTAATAGAACGCATTAGCCCCATCCCAGTGCCTTTAGTGAAATACGAAACGCCTGGGCGTTAATTGAAAGGTTTTACAGATTTTTTTTGCTTCACGCTATCCTATCCTGCAAATAGCAGGATCTGCAGTGAAAACATAGGAACCTATTGGTAAGATATTCCGTTCCCACTTGACACTTCCGTTTCTCACTGTCCGCCGCATTCTGGAGGCTGCGTGCTTAGTGGCGTAGCTCAACGCCGCGCATTGTCTTCTTAGCAGAGAGACATAAATGGAATGAATTCATAATATAAATATAATTTATATTATTTTCGTTTTCCCAATTCTGCTCTTCCTGCCTTGCTCTGTTTTATATGGGAGGTGTATGATGCTAAATAAATATCGGTGTACCTTTTATAAGCTTCACACTTCGTCCCGCATTAAACAGGGCCGGCAGATATTTCTTATTGTTCACTCGAGACCAAAAGAGTGTTGAGTAGAGAAACTCAACGCCGCATTAAATCTAATAGAGCGCTGAAATGAAAAAAGCTCATAAGTTAATACGTTAAATTTTAACATAATATTAAAGAAATAAATAACTTGAGTTATTTTTAGAAAAAAATGAGGCGTGCTGAGTGCTTCTCCTCACACTTTTTTATGTTCTAAATGTGCTTACTATTTTCGGAATTCGGCAATTTGAATAAATAAGTTATTAAATTATCGATAGATGTCTAGAGATAGACAGTTGATGGGAAGGACGCAAAAAGAAAATATAATTTTTAAAAAACTTAATAACACGCTACAAGTACCTACTATAGAAGAGGCACTATAGAGTAGCTTACTAGTAACCTCTTAAGAATTCGACCATAAAGGCTTCGGACGACACATTGTCGAGTATTACTTACTCAATGAATAACAATTTTGTTTCATGTATCTCAATAAACAAAGAAATCCTATGGGAAAATTAACGACGAGGAGGCTTACTATATGAATATTTCCTCGCTAAATGAATATTAGATACTCACTGAGATACACTAAAAAATCTATTGAAAGTATATTTCTTAAATTCGTATAAATAATAAGCAAGATATAAAATTATACTTTGAATTATACCGTCGTAGCGCGCGTGACGCGTCAACCTGACACGTTGTGGGAATTATGCCCTTTCTCCGCCCTGGCAAATTAAGTCAATCTCTGTCAATCTCAAATTTGGACGACTTAGACGAAATGGAATACAATACTTAACAATAGGTTCCTCTTGCTTACCCCGCTGTGCGAGTAAAAGTGATTTGTTCTTTAAATATTTTATGTCCTTTAAATCTTGTTCGCTTCGAAAATATTTTCGTTATTATCTTAATAAAGGCATGTAGCCTGCCATGTCGTAAAATTTTAATACGAGACACATAGTATAGTGTCTTAGCAGCTTACACATACATTTCATAAAATAAATTAGCAGAAATTTAGTAATAAAAGGAGCAGGCTGAAAGAACTTAGTGTAAAGATTCCCACTTTCCGCCTAATATTCCAGACATTGCGTCTTGAATGACGGAACTCAACGCCGCGCTTTGTCTACCAAAGCGGGAAAATGAAAATAATAGACATGTAATCATTTCCCCAAGTAGGGAAAGAAAACCCACAACCAATTTTCATTCTCGTACTGCCCCAAGACAACCTCTAGTGTCTTGTAAGTATTAATTTCAAAACTAGGTATTTATATTATTTATATCTATTTTAATAAAAGTAAGCCATTCTTTGTGAAATCTTTTGGTAAAATATCAAATAAAAACGCCTATAGCCACTGAAGTCCGTTACTCTAAACTGAAGGGTAGAAACAATCAACTGTGAGAACAATCTCGACGAGCGATCGCGAGAGCTTTTTGGTACATATGAGGAAAAGTTGCATCACTTGACACGCTTCGAAATGGATTCGTGGTTTTGAAATATGTGAAATTATTATTTGTAGACATACGTGTACTTCATTCAATTTAACGTGAGTAAAAATCATTCAATTTACTTAAATTAAACCAAAATATTAAAGCGTGGCGTTAAGTTCCACTATACAATACTATGTCTCAAAAATTCGGTAGAAAATGGAAAACGGAGTGACTTAACACATGGTCCTCTTTGCTTTATGCGAAATACAGTGAGCGTTTTTGCACATATATTTAAATAATAATATATTAAATGTGTGCGAGGCCAGTCATGGCGCAAGGGGCACAAAGTATGACTAAAAGTAAAATCGACTGGTTGTGAGTTCAATCTTCACTCGAGGAAATAAAATATATACTAACATATATATAAACAACATTACATTTATATTTTCATGTCTTCCCTCTGATGTCGAGGCAAAGCACGGTGTTAAGTTCTGCCACTCAACACACAATGCCTCCAGAATTCGGCGGAAAGTGAGGTACAGAGTGTTTTAACATTTACCTACCCTTCTGTATGCGAGATACTTACAGCGTGAAGTTGATTAAATTATGTGTGTTAAATTGAGTCAATCTTTAACATTTTTTAAAGTGTAATTCCACACTTAGGAAAGAAAAATACTTGTTTAGAAAACGTATATTTTTTTTATACGTTTTCTATATACCTGGTCGGTTTCCAGGAGGCGCGGGTTCGAGTCCCGCTACGTTCAAATTTATATACGTTTTCTAAGTAAATATTGAGTCAATCTTTACAAAGTTACGTCGTAAACTGATTTTGTTGCTGATTTAATAGTTTTATTTCAATATTTAATGCAGTTAACGACTGCAATTGAGGATATTTCTTCCTTGATGCGCCGGTGCAACGATTCGATTTCGATAGTCTAAGATACAATTCCGGCCCAAAGTAAAATATCATAAGTTATATAAACCTCAATCTCATTCTGCTCTCATACTGCAATCACACTTAGTTATTTTTCTTACTTACGTTATTAATCATTTTCGATACATCAAATATCAAACGTCTTCTAACGAAATTATTAATATTGTATTTTTAACATTTTTAAAGTTTTATCCCACACTAAGGAAAGAAAAATACTTATAAAGGAAACGTATAAAAAATTGTTTACGTTATATGTTTACTGTTTTACCTTATATTATATACAGCAGACTGCAACAGCTACAAAATGATTGTTCAATAGGAAATCCCTCACGTACTCGTATACAAGTTATAACGTTACAACAACTTGGGGCCACACCCTCCTCAAACAAAGTTGGCGATCTCGACTTTAGATTAGATACTTTTAGCTTTTGTTCAACTAATAAAGGTAAACCGCTTTATTGCTATCTGCTATTTGGTGGGAATGTTGGATGATAGAATTTACACTTTTATCGCAAGAAATATATTATTTTGTAATAAATATTTTGTGGCTGTTTATTAACTTGTGAAGTGTTATTCCACACTTAGAAGCCAGTCGTGGCGCAGGCGCATAAAGTGCGACTGTATCTGTAACCGCGATAGGTTTTGGGCTCGGTTTCCATTCGAGAAAATTAAATATTTAATAATTTCATTTCTTCGCTCTGGTGTCGAGTGAAAGCTATCCTCTCCTCACTTGGTATATCAATTGTAAACCTTCACTCTTTATATCACTTTATTAACACTTCGAACTTAGAGCTATCACTCAAAACACTTAGAACTTAATAACTTTTGCTTCGAGCTTGTTGAGTATATTACAACGTTAGGAATACTGAATCCAATTCTGATTTTATTATGTTTTTATAGTACAACATCCCGCCCAAAACTAAGCTTACTTTTTAATAGCAACCCTATCATTAGTTAAAGTATTTTATTTAATTTATAATCTCATAACAATATCATAGCAACTTCCTATAAACAATCAGTTGTTTATAAACTAATAAAACTAATTTAATTGAACTCAAATTACTAATTCATATTAACAATATTTATTTTAAAATTACAACACATATGTACATTTATATTAACAAAAGTAGTTCTTTTTTTAATTTTTATTTTCACTTTTTATATCACAACAACTTCTCCTTACATAGGTATACAATTTATTTCGTTTCATTCTGTTAAGTCATATTAACACCAATGTCAACATAAACAGCATTTTCTCTCGCCAAATGGTATTTCTAAGCAATTATCTTTGAGTGGCGGAAATTTGTAAAAATCTCCTTACAGAGATTCTAATAACAAAAATAAGTTGTAACAAGTTTTATGTATTGTGTGCCTCTATTGGGATTGGTTGTGTAAGCTCGAATTATGTCCTAGAAAAAAAAATGCTTCACATATCTGGTTAATTAAAGTTCGGAGTTATGTTACGCTATATACATAGTATGCGATATATTGATAATGCAAATTAAATTAACAGCTTCTCGTTACGACATTCTGTTCCCCATTTTCCATATCAAAGTCAAAGTCAAAGTCAAATAATTTTATTCAAAATAAAAAGTTACATGCTTCATTTTTTGAACGTCAAATAATTTACCACCAGTTCACTAAAATTAGTGCCTCAGACCTGAGAAGAACCGGCGCAAGAAACTCAGCGGGACTTATTTTTTTTTAAATCAATTATACAAAATCACATTTCAGCGTTTCTGACAATGATACTTTGAAATAGACTGGAGCGAGCATTTCATTCCC